>QNTS01002360.1:156412-168216 GCA_003317085.1 Hucho hucho | reverse complement strand
TGTCTGTTTGTGTGTGTGTGTGTGTGTGTGTGTGTGTGTGTGTGTGTGTGTGTGTGTGTGTGTGTGTGTGTGTGTGTGTGTGTGTGTGTGTGTGTGTGTGTGTGTGTGTGAGAGAGAGAGAGAGTTTATATGAGTAATAGTCTGTAGGTGGACAGCTTTACCTCACTCTAAGATGAAACAGAGAAGTAAAGAAAATGATCTAAGGGGGCTACACAACTGTCTGGCCATTTCTATCCATGGTTAGAGACCAACAAAGACTCTCCCTTTCTTCTCTCTCTACCGCTCTCCTTCTTCTCTCTATCTCTCTTCTCTCTCTACCTCTCTTCTTCTCTCTACCGCTCTTATTATTTTCTCTACCTCTTATTCTTCTCTCTACTTCTCTTCAATCAAATCAATCACATTTAATTATAAAGCCCTTTTTACATCAGCAGATGTCACAAAGTGCTACACAGAAACCCAGCCTAAAACCCCAAACAGCAAGCAATGCAGATGTAGAAGCACGGTGGCTAGGAAAAACTCCCTAGAAAGGCAGGAACCTAGGAAGAAACCTAGAGGGGAACCAGGCTCTGAGGGGTGGCCAGTCCTCTTCTTGCTGTGCCGGGTGGAGATTATAAGAGTACATGGCCATTTACGGCCAGATTGTTCTTCATGTTCAAACATTCGTAGATGACCAGCAGGTTCAAGTAATAATCAGTGGTTGTAGAGGATGCAACAGGTCAGAACCTCAGGAGTAAATGTCAGTTGGGTTTTCATAGACGAGCATTCAGAGGTTGAGACAGCAGGTGCGGTAGAGAGAGTTGAAAACAGCAGGTCCGGGACAGAGTACTTCCTCCAGCGAACAGGTCAGGGTTCCCTAGCCGCAGGCAGAACAGTTGAAACTGGAGCAGCAGCATGACCAGGTGGACTGGGGACAACCAGGAGTCATCACGATTCTAGGGCTCAGGTCCTCCGGGAGGGGAGGGAGAGAGGGAGAGAGAATTAGAGGGAGCATACTTAAATTCACACAGGACACCAGATAAGTCAGGAGAATTACACCAGATATAACAAACTGACCCCAGCCCCCCGGCACATAGACAATTGCAGCAGAGATACTGGGGGGTCGGGGGACACTGTGGCTCCATTCGACAATATTCCCGGACAGGGCCAACCAGGCAGGATATAACCCCACCCACTTTGCCAATGCACAGCCCCCACACAGCTAGAGGGATATCAACAGACCACCAACTTAATACCCTGAGACAAGGCTGAATATAGCCAATGAAGATCTCCTCCACCGCACAAGCCCGAGGGGACGCAAAACCGGACAGGAAGATCACGTCTGTGACTCAACCCACTCAAGTGACGCACCCTTCCTAGGGACGGCATGGAAGAGCACTAGTAAGCCAGTGACTCAGTCCCCGTAATACGGTTAGAGGCAGAGAATCCCAGTGGAGAGAGGGGAGCCGGCCAGGCAGAGACAGCAAGGGCGGTTCGTTGCTCCAGTGCCTTGCCATTCACCTTCACACCCCTGGGACAAACTACACTCAATCATAGGACCTAGTAAAGAGATGAGTCTTCAGTAATGACTTAAAGGTCGAGACCGAGTCTGCGTATCTCACATGGATAGGCAGACCATTCCATAAAAATGTAGCTCTATAGGAGAAAGCCCTGCCTCCAAATGTTTGCTGTCGTGATGTTGTATTGATTAATGTGACGACTGCTGCTCATCGAATGATTAACGATTTATAATTACATGATTAAATGAATCAGAAAATTATTAACTCATTAATGCTTTATCTGGGTAGCCGGAGAGTAGATCATTGCAGTAGTCTAATATAGAAGTGACAAAAGCATGGATTATCTTTTCTGCATCACTTTTGGACAAAAAGTTTCAGATTTTTGCAATGTTAAGAAGATGGAAAAAAGCTGTCCTTGAAATATTCTTGAAATGTTTATCAAAAGAGAGATCAGGGTCCAGAGTAACGTCGAGGTCCTTCACAGTTTTATTTGAAACGACTGTACAAGCAGCAAGATTAATTGTCAGATCTCTGTTTTTTCTGAGTTTAAAAGTAGAACATTTGCCGCCATCCACTTCATTATGTCTGAAACACAGGCTTCCAGGGTAGGCAATTTTGGGGCTTCACCATGTTTCATCAAAATGTACAGCTGTGTGTCGTCCGCATAGCATTGTGTTTCCGAATGACATCACCAAGAGATATGTGTAGTGAAAACAATAGTGCTCCTAAAACGGAACCTTGAGGATCTCCGAAACTTACAATTGATTTGTTAGAGGAAAAACCATCCACAGAGACAAACTGATATCTTTCCGACACATAAGATCTAAACCAGGCAAGAACTTGTCTGTGTAGACCAATTAGAGTTTCTAATCTCTCTAAAAGAATGTGGTGATTGATGGTGTCAAAAGCAGCACTAAGGTCTAGGAGCACGAGGAAAGATGCAGAGCCTTGGTCTGATGCCATTAACTTCTTAGGGAGCGGCAGCAGAGGTGACGGTTTTGGAGAGTCTGGCGTGCCCAAAGTAAAATGCCTGCCACTCAGGCTCAGAAAATAGGATATGCACATAATTAGTACTATTGGATAGGAAACACTCTTAAGTTTCCAAAAGTGTTAACATGTCTGTGAGTATAACAGAACTGATATAGCAGGCGAAAACCCGAGGAAAATCCATCCGGAAATGCAGTTTTTGCTGACATTTGCTCTGTTTGACACTCTCCCCATTGACTTCAAGGCAATCCAGCTCCTGGATTGCAGTACCTATGGCTTCCACTAGATGTCAACAGTCTATATACAAAGACTGAGAGTGAATGGAGTAAGTGGAACGGATAGGAACAGGAAATGGTAAGGGGACCTGAAATGTCAACAAGTTTTCTCGGGCGCGAGACTGAATGCGCGCCCCACTGTATTATCGCTAATATTCATAAAAGGATAGCTAAGGATGCATTATAACTGGTATTTGATTTGTTTAGGAAAAGTTTATAGGTATATTTGAACGCGTTCTCTTCACGTTTCAAAGGGCGATTCGACGTTGAATTTTATGATCATAACGCGCCAACCAAACTGAGATTTATGGATATAATAAATGACTTTTTCTAACAAAAGAACCATTGGATGTCTTCGTTGGACACTTGGGAAGCCCTCAGCGGAAGTTCTTCAAAAGGTAAGGGATTTGTTTTCGCTGTGAAATGGGTTTTGTGTGAACCGCGATGGTTTATGAATTTATGCTAAATATTGTAGGTGCTATCCTCAAACAATCAAATGTTGTGCTTTCGCCGTAAAGCCTTTTTGAAATCTGACAACGCTGTGATATTGCCAAGAAGCAGAGCTTTTGATGACTATGCAACACTTGTATATTGATGAATGTTTAATAATTCAACTTTTGGATTTTGAATTTGGCGCCTTACATTTCACCGGGTAGTGTCGGGAGCGCCCCACTGCTCCCTAAGTAGTTAAAAGGTAATTTACCACCTTAATGAGTGCAGTCTCAGTGCTATGATGGGGTCTAAAACCAGACTGAAGGGTTTCGTATACATTATTTGTCTTCAGGAGGGCCGTAAGTATTTTCTTTTTATATAACCTTCATTTAACTAGGCAAGTCAGCTAAGAACAAATTCTTATTTACAATGATGGCCTACCCCAGCCAAACAACACTGGGCCAATTGTACAACATGCTATGGGACTCCCAATCATGGCCAGAAGTGATGCAGCCTGGATTTGATCCAGGGACTGCAGTGACACCTTTTAGCACTAAGATGCAGTGCTTTAGACCACTGCGCCACTCAGGACCCGCAGGAGTTGCTGCACAACAGGTTTACGTTTTTGGTGGAGGAATGGGAGATTCGCTATATTGGCCGATAGTCAAGGTTTTGCTTTTTCAAGAGAGTGTTTATTACTTCCACTTTTAGTGAGTTTGGTACACATCCGGTGGATAGGGAGCCGTTTATTAAGTTCAACAGAGGAGAGCCAAGCACAGGAAGCAGCTCTTTCAGTAGTTCAGTTGGAATAGGGTCCAGTATGCAGCTTGACAGTTTAGAGGCCATGACTATGTTTATGAACGTGTCAAGAGATACCGGATTAAAAAACTTGAGTGTATCCATTGATCCTAGGTCCTTGCAGTTCTGTACAGACTCAGGACAACTGAGCTTTGGAGAAAAATGCAGTTTCAAAGAGGAGTCCGTAATTTGCTTTCTAACGATCATGATCTTTTCATCGAAGAAGTTAATGAATGTATCACTGTTGAAGTGAAAGCTATCCTCTCATGTTGAATGCTGCTTTTTAGTTAGCTTTGCGACAGTATCAAATATAAATGTTGGATTGTTCTTATTCTCCTCAATTAGGTTGGAAAAATAGCATGATCGATCAGCAGTGAGGGCTCTTCGATATTGCACGATACTGTCTTTCCAAGCTAGTCAGAAGACTTGCTTCAAGGCTCGGGTATTTTCTGTATACCAGGGAGCAAATTTGATTTTAGGGGTGTGACTGCATCTTGGGTATTACACAAGGTTACATTTAGATCCTCAGTTAGGTGGTTAACCAATTTTTGGATTCTGACGTCCTTGGGTAGGTGGAGGGAGTCTGGAAGGGCATCTAGAAATCTTTGGGTTGTCCGAGAATTTATAGCATGGCTTTTGATGATCCTTGGTTGGGGTCTGAGCAGATTATTTGTTGCGATTGCAAACATAATAAGATGGTGGTCCGACAAAACTAGATCCAGGGTATGGACAAAACTAGATCTAGGGTATGACTGTGGCAATGAGTAGGTCCGGAGACATGTTGGACAAAACCCATGATGGCTCCGAAAGCCTTTTGGAGTGGGTGTGTGGACTTTTCCATGTGAATATTAAAGTCACCAAAAATGTGAAAATGATCTCCCATGACTACAAGGTCCGATAGGAATTCCGGGAACTCAGTGAGGGATGCTGTATATGACCCAAGAGGCCTGTAGACAGTAGCTATAAAAAGTGATTGAGTAGGCTGCATGGATTTCATGACTAGAGGCCCAAAAGATGAAAATTCCATCTTTTTTGTTTTCGTAAATTGAAATTTCCTGTCATAATTGTTAGCAACACCTTTGCGGGATGCGCATGGGATATGGTCACTAGTGTAACCAGGAGGAGGCCTCATTTAACTTCTTACGGACACTACCCGGTGAAATGCAAGGCGCCAAATACAAAATCCAAAAGTTGAATTATTAAACATGCATCAATATACAAGTGTTTCATAGTCATCAAAAGCTGACGAAGAACCGTTATAGTGTCGCAACAGTCTAAAGTTTTTCCGAAATGCCGCTTTCGTGGTGTAAACTAACAAACTCCCATCGTGGATTGTATAAAAAGGGTAATGGTATTTAAGTATTCGGAGGTGCCAAGTGTCTTTTCACATTTCACAGCGAAAGCAAATCAATTACCTTTTGAAGAACTTCTGCTGAGGGCTTCCCAAGTGTCCAACGAAGACAATCCAATGGTTCTTTTGTTAGAAAAAGTAATGTATTATATCCATAAATCTCAGTTTGGTTGGCGCGTTATGATAAGAAAATACAGCCTCCAATCGTCCATTGAAACGTGAAGAGAACTCCTTCAACTTATACCTATAAACTTGTCCAAGAACAATCAAACATCATTTTAAATGTATCCTTAGGAACACTTTTATGTATAAATAGTATAATATTTCAACCGGAATATAAACTGGGCGATAAGAAAGGAAAAAACCAAAGAACGCGCCAGCCGGGACCGCGCATTTACTTCTATTGACATCTGTGTGGACACTTCCTTATTCGTCTTCTTCTCTGCTCTAAAAGCATCTAAAAAGAATCAGAACACTTTCTCGAGACTGTTGACATCCAGAGGAAGCAATAGGTACTGCATTCATATGCCCTTATATGGCCATTTTCATAAGGGAGGGGTTTTAAATGAGGCAATGTGTCAAAACCACTTTTTCCAGGACAGAAATCCATATTCGTTCTGTTATACTCACAGACAACATGTTAACACTTTTAGAAACTTCAGAGTGTTTCCTATCCAATGGTACTAAATATGTGCATATCCTATTTTCTGGGCCTGAATGGGAGGCATTTTACTTTGGGCACGCCAGGCTCTCCAAAACCGTCACCTCGTGCGCTGCTCCCAAAGAAGTTAACACAGTAAATTCATCAGGCTTGAGCCATGTTTTAGTCAGGCCAATCACATCAAGATTATGATCAGTGATAAGTTCATTGACTACGAATGCCTTGGAAGTGAGGGATCTAACATTAAGTAATCCTATTTGGAGATGTGAGATATCACAATCTCTTTCAATAATGACAGGAATGGAGGAGGTATTTATTCCAGTGAGATTGCTAAGGCGAACACCGCCATGTTTTGTTTCAATGGGGATAGCTGAGCTGACTACACTGACTGTGCTAGTGGCAGACTCCACTAAGCTGGCAGGCTGGCTAACAGCCTGCTGCCTGGCCTGCATCCTATCTCATTGTGGAGCTAGAGGAGTTAGAGCACTGTCTATGTTCATAGATAAGATGAGAACACCCCTCCAGCTAAGATGGAGTCCGTCACTCCTCAGCAGGCCAGACTTGGACCTGTTTAAGGGTGAGTCTCAGAAAGAGGGCCAATTCTCTATACATTCTAGCTTTTGGGAAGGGATGAAAACAGTTTTCAACCAGTGATTGAGTTGTGAGACACTGATATAGAGCTCATGGCTCCCCTAACTGGGAGGTGCCTGAGACAATTACTCGATGCCGACACATCTTTCTAGAAGATTTACTTGCTGAAGCTATGTTGCGCTTGGTGACCTCTGACTGTTTCATCCTAACATTGTTGGTGCCGACATGGGTAACAATATCTCTATGCTCTCTACACTCGCCAGGGGAGATTTATACTACTAACTGTACTTTCTGGTGGCACAGACACTGTTCCCTCTTTTCCTAAACTTAAATTGCCCTTGCCTAACGATTGCATCTGAAGCTGTGCTTGCAACATAGCTATCCTCACCACAAGGCGATAGCCAGGTAGCAACAAAAAGCACAACAGCACAGATGCAAGTCCGGAAGTTGAGGGCGGAGCAATGAGGGCGGGAAAGAGAGAGAAAGGGAGTGTACCTCTCTCCTTCTTCTTTCTACCTCTCTCCTTCTCTGTCATTTACTAGCTCTTTCACAGCCGTCTAATCCCCCCTCTCTCTTTCACCCTCTTCTTCGCTCTGTCACTTAATTTCACTCTGTCCCCTCTTTAACTTCTGTCTCCTCTCTCTATTCTACTCCCAGGGGTCCTAAAATCTACCTGTTTCCTCCATCCCGCCCCCATGGAACTTCAGACAGAGTGCCCAGGGCAGGGGTGAGAGAGATGCACAAAGAGAGAGATGATGGAGTAGAGAGAGATACGAGGGAGAGAGAGAGGGAGCAAGGGAGAGAGATAAGAGAAAGAAGTGAGGCGATGAAGAAGGAGAGAGAGAGAGATAAGAGAGGGAGGGAGAGAGAGAGCGGGAGAGGGAGCAAGGGAGAGATAAGAGAAAAAAGAGACGCAAAGAAGAAGAAGATGAAGAGAGAGAATGACGGAGAGAGATAAGAGATGCAACGAAGAAGATGAAGAGAGAGAGTGAGTGAGTGAGAGAGAGAGAGAGAGAGAGAGAGCGAGAGAGAGAGAGAGAGAGAGAGAGAGAGAGAGAGAGAGAGAGAGAGAGAGAGAGATTAGAAAATCTTTATTGGGTCAGGGAACCCAAAACACAATAAACACTCAAACAACAAAGCAGATCTCATGGGCATCTGAATAAGCCCAAATGACCACCCCATCACTCGTACCGGGAATCTCCTCCAGTACCTGGGAGACTAACTCCACCTGAACCCCCTCCTGTACCCTATTACCCATAATGGACATCTCCTCCACTGCCTGGGAGACTAGTTCCACCTGAACCCCCTCCTGTACCCATCACTCGTACTGGGCGTCTCCTCGCCAGTCTGGGGAAATGGCTCACCAAATCCGTCCTTATCTCTTACAACAATATTTGTTTCTTGCATAACAGATGATATGTTCGCCTCTGGTACAAGCTGCATCTCAGTACCCTCAACATGGACAAGTTGTTCCTCAGCAACAGGTGCTTATGGCTGCTCTACCACTGTCGGTCCACCTCTCCCTACATCAGTTTTCCCAGGTGTTACGAGGACCACCTGTGTCCCTCCCTCCGCCTTCTCCCTTTTCAGGCAAGCATGTCACTTATGGACAACATCCCCACACTCAAAACACAGTGGATTACCGGTACTAGCATAAGTCATATACAGTCTGTTTTTGTACTTGACTTTAAAAGATATCTCCAAAGTCTGCTCCGGTGAGTCCAAAAACATAAACACCTGTTGCCGAAACGACATAACCTGTTTCAGAGCCGGGTGTTTGAAACGACATAACCTGTTTCAGAGCCGGGTGTTTGAAACGACATAACCTGTTTCAGAGCCGGGTGTTTGAAACGACATAACCTGTTTCAGAGCCGGGTGTTTGAAACGACATAACCTGTTTCAGAGCTGGGTGTTTGCAACCCAACGGGACAAACTTAATTGAACTTGTAAACTTCCCAAACCGCAAAGCCTCGCGCTCCAATAGCTCATTGGGAATAATCGAAATCGTTACCCTTGTTGACGGAGAAAAAAGCGGCGTAACTTGAATAAACATTCCTTTTAGAAGTACGCCATGTTCAACCATACGATTAACAAGACGCTCCTCTTTAAGAAAAAACACAACCGCTTTATTCGTCCGTGACGCATAAGCAACATTCTCATAGCCTACCTTCTCCCTTCTCTCCTACTGCGACCAGAAACTCCTCCACAGTGACAGTGGCTTCAGTAACACACTTAAAGCTGGCCGAAGTGACAGGGACGGCGTCCCCATGTGGGTCGCCATCCCCGCCAAAACCAAGGCAATTCCGACAAGAAATACAATATACTTCATTCTACCAAAAATATAAATAATGATAACCTTAATCATGCATAGAAAAAGGCAAACCATCAATAAGGGAGAGGGGGAGGGAGAGGGCTTTCACAACCCACCAACTGAAGCCCCAAAGAAATCGGTGTCACAATTACCCACAAGACACTGCAGCCTTTCAGGGCACTAATTGATTTGGTATGTTTGCCAAAAAAAAACAAGCATCAAAGTTCCCATGGTGTGACTGTTTGGACGTGGGCCTAAGTCCAGTGTATCCAACAACACTCAGATGGCTGGAGCAGCATTATGTATGCTAATTGTTTTTTGTTTAATATACTACATCAATCAAGACTAATTATGACATTGTCTCTCTCTCTCTCTCGCTCTCTCTGTCTCTCTCTCGCCTCCCTTGCCTCTCTCTCTCTCCCTTGCCTCTCGCCTCTCACTCGCCCCTCTCTCTCTCTCTCTCTCTCTCTCTCTCTCTCTCTCTCTCTCTCTCTCTCTCTCTCTCTCTCTAGTCCAATCAGACATAACAACATTGTTTGGCGAAAGAGTGATAAACAGAGAGAGAAAGCGAGTGAGAAAGTAAAAGAGAGAAATATATAGAGCTGAAATGTATCATAAGCGGGTCACAAAGACATGTTTTTCATTCTATGAGGATTATATTTAAATAGCTAGTCGTCCCTGTGGTGATTATTTCACAGAAATACCAATGTCGGCATTCAGTAAATCTTCATCTGCTTCATGAGACATTATTATTTCTGTTCCAGAATGAGAGGTTTTAAAGTGGTCTATTGCTCAGCCCTGGGTGAGGACAGGAGAGAACCGGAGTATCTCTGTTTACAGAAAAGTAAGGGTTAGGGTAAGTAAGGTCCAAACAAATAGATAAACAACTTTGTTACCAGTATATCTTGGGTGAGGAGGTAAACTTCACTAATAATTCACTTTTTCTTCTGCAACCTGGAGTACTAAAGAAACTTGAAAGTCAGTGCACACACCCATACGAACACAGGCACTACATACACAAGCACTTCTTGACAACAGGAACTCTTTTAGCAAGTGGCTGGGACTGGGGCCCTTTGGCTTGTGGGGTTTGTTAGTGGACTCCTAGCCAGTCCATCTGTATTGTGTAAGCGAACAATCCAGTGAATGCCGCAAGTTAATCACATTTGGACACATAATGGCTGCCACTTCACAGATCGTCCCCTCGCTGCTGAGGTGCAACTGGACGACCAGAGGGGTCAGTCACACACAAAATGGAAGACTGACAGAAGTACAGGGGGAAACACTCGGATCTAACCCTTAGTTGAATGGAGGAACATGGCTGACATTTTTCCATTGCTCCCCCTTTCTCTTTAACTCTTGTTGAACCCCCAGTTGAAAGACGGACAATGCTGCCGCTTTTTGTCTCGTTCCACAACTAATTTATCCTGCTGGCATTCTTGCAGCGATCGCAGCGGTAGAGATCGTGTGTGTGAGTGTGTGTGAGACAGAGCGAGGGTTTTTAGCTGAGCTATGAGTTCAGAGGTCAGCTAGAAGAACCAGATGGGGAGTCTGCCCTTACAAGCACACTGAAGAAGGGAATAGGAGGCATATGATGGAGGGAAGAAGAGGGGAAGATGAAGGAGTGAGAAGAGTACAGGATGTAGAGACTAGTGATTAAAAGAGAAAGAGAGAAGTGATCCGGTCTGAAGTGATAGCATGCATGGCTCTGTTCAGTATGCATCCCAAGCACCGGGCTGAGTGTGGGGCAGAAACAGACCATTGTCCCTCTTAACGTCTCTGCAGAGAGGAGAGCGGGGTGATGTGGAGAGGAGAGGGGTGATGCTCCGTGACCCAAGGGAACCCGCATACACCCACCACAAGCAGGGCTTTTGTCCCAGGACCCCTCTCTCCGACCCCCATGTTCAAGCCCCCCAGACCTCTATCCCCCCATCCGCTGAAACGTGACAAGGTCAGGGTTCAAACGCTGTTAGGGGCCCACAGCTGTCTAAAATGACAACGGGACATGGGGAGGGGTTGAGGTGGTGAGTGGGGCGTGGACTATGGTGAGCAGCTGACATCATGTACATGTGACCAAGATCAATATGATAATGATACAGTCAATCATCATAATTTCTATCCCAATGAATTTACAATGAAAACATATATTCAGTACACTCAGTGGCCCCTGAAGTAATCATGGTGTTGTCAGTATAATGCTCCAACTATGTCAGCAACCACATTTCACTACTACTAAAAAGCTGCAGAGATGTAATGTAATCTGAAGGTAGGATTATAAAGTCTTGAGCTCTCGGGGCTTTGGACGGTTAAACTGCTAGCTGGATTATATTATATCTCTTAACCCTTGAGTTTACTACCTGACAGACTGGGGGTTAGGCCTCTGGGACTGTTAGTCTGGCCGTCTTATAGTCAACGAATAAAATAAGAAATAGGAGATGTCGAGAGTTGTTAGGCTTGTTGAGCTTTGGTCCCTGAAGAGAGGGACGGAGGGAGGGAGGGACAGAGAGAGAGGGAGAGAGGGAGGTACTGAGAGAGGGACAGAGAGGGAGAGAGCGGGAGAGAGGGAGAGAAGAGGGAGAGATAAAATACACACAGTGTGCAATCACAGCAGAAAGATTTGTGACGTGTTGTCACAAGAAAAGGGCAACCAGTGAAGAACAAGTACCATTGTAAATACAACCGATATTTATGTTTTTCCCTTAAGGAATTTAACTATTTGCACTTGAACTATTTGTCTTTATTGTTCCGTAACTTTTGTGAGTGTAATGTTTACTGTAAAAATGTATTTGGTTTATTTCACTTTTTTTATTAACTATTTCACTTGCTTTGGCCAATGAAGCCCCAGAGAGAGAGAGAGAGAGAGAGAGAGAGAGAGAGAGAGAGAGAGAGAGAGAGAGAGAGAGGT
>QNTS01002360.1:130486-156194 GCA_003317085.1 Hucho hucho | reverse complement strand
GTAACTTTTGTGAGTGTAATGTTTACTGTAAAAATGTATTTGGTTTATTTCACTTTTTTTATTAACTATTTCACTTGCTTTGGCCAATGAAGCCCCAGAGAGAGAGAGAGAGAGAGAGAGAGAGAGAGAGAGAGAGAGAGAGAGAGAGTACTGTATGATCTAGGGGTGATTTATTTTACCCCAAACAAACATGGATGCCTGTGTGTGTACAGTATGTGTGTGTGAATTAACTTGAACACGAGAGCGAGTGCAAATATTAGCTTCTGTGTGTGATTGTATGTGTATGTGTGTGTATGTGATAGTCAGGTCACAGGGGTAAGATGGAAAGTTTTAAAAAGGAAACATAACTTTTTGCTCCAACATCTAAAGAAGAGAAATAACAATTTTATATCCACATGCTGAGTTGATAAAATCCATATTAGCGAGGCAGGAAACCAGCAATAAATCCAGACATATGGAAATAGTCAGGCCCGTGGGATATCACAGTAGTATATATACGCTTTCCAATGAATATAAACTTTTACTTATTGATTTCTCAATGTTTTCTTATATCCACGCAAAAGAAGCAGCTGATGAAATAAACAAGACAGAAAGAGAGAGAGTGTGTGTGTGACACTAATTATGTTGGATAAGAGCCTCTGTGAAGTCTCGTATCACCCAGTAGAAGATCATGTTTCTCTCTCTCCCTCCATATTCACTTTCTTTCTATCTTTCTTCTATCCCTCAGTCCATCTCTCTCTCTCTGTAAATCTTCTCTCTCTTGCTTTCTCTCTTTCTCCACATACAAGGTTGCAGTTTCAGATCTCAGCATTCTAAGTGTATGCAAAGAATGGCGCTGACAGAGATGGTCGCCTCACTTCAAGTTCTTAGGAAACTATGCAGTATTTCTTTTTTATGTATTATTTCTTACACTGTTACCCCAGGAAATCTTAAGTCTTATTACATACAGCTGGGAAGAACTATTGGATATAAGAGCAACGTCAACTTACCAACATTACGACCAGGAATACGACTTTCCCAAAGTGGATCTTCTGTTCGGACCACCACCCAGGACTATGGAGCTAATTCCAGTAGGCAATCCAAAACAACGACGCCATAGAAGGGGCAGACGAAGTGGCAGACGAAGCGGCCACCTGGCCAGGCTCCGTAGATGTGCACATCGCACACCGTATACTAGCCAATGTCCACACTGCCCTATCCCATCTGGGCAAAAGGAATACCTATGTAAGAATGCTGTTCATTGCTGTTCATTAACTACAGGTCAGCATTCAATACCATAGTACCCTCCAAGCTCATCATCAAGCTGGAGAATCTGGGTCTCAACCCCGCCCTGTGCAATTAAGTCCTGGACTTTCTGACGGGCCACCCCCAGGTGGTTAAGGTAGGAAACAACATCTCCACTTCACTGACTCTCAACACTGAGGCCCCACAAGTGTGCGTGTTCACCTCCTGTACTCCCTGTCCACCCACGACTGCATGGCCATGCACGCCTCCAACTCAATTAACAAGTTTGCAGACGACACAACAGTAGTGGGCTTGATTACCAACAATGACGAGACAGCCTATAGGGAGGAGGTGAGGGCACTTGGAGTGTGGTGTCAGGAAAACAACCTCTCACTCAACGTCAACAAAACAAAGGAGATGATCGTGGACTTCAGGAAACAGCAGAGGGAGCACCCCCCTATCCACATCGAAGGGACAGCAGTGGAGAAGGTGGAAAGTTTTAAGTTCCTCGGAGTACACATCACAGACAAACTGAAATGGTCCACTCACACAGACAGTGTGGTGAAGAAGGCGCAACAGCGCCTCTTCAACCTCAGGAGGCTGAAGAAATTTGGCTTGTCACCCAAAACTCGGACAAACTTCTACAGATGCACAATCGAGAGCATCCTGTCGGGCTGTATCGCGGCCTAGTACGGCAAGGCTCACTAGAAGGTGGTGCGGTCTGCACAACGCATCACCGGGGGCAAACTACCTTCCCTCCATGACACCTACAGCACCCGATGTCACAGGAAGGCCAAAAAGATAATCAAGGACATCAACCAACCGAGCCACTGCCTGTTCACACCGCTACCATCCAGAAGGTGAGGTCAGTACAGGTGCATCAAAGCTGACACCAAAAAACAGCTTCTATCTCAAGGCCATCAGACTGCTAAACAGTAATCACTAAGTCAGAGAGGCTGCTGCCTACATTGAGACCAAAATCACTGGCCACTTTAATAAATGGATCACTAGTCACTTCATACAACGCACTCCAAATAATGCCACTTTAATAATGTTTAAATATCTTACATTACTCATATCACATGTTATACTGCATTTTATACCCACCTATTGCACCTTGCCTATGCCGCTCGGCCATCGCTCATCCATAAGCTTACATGTACATATTCTCATTCACCCCATAATATTTGTATGTGTTAGGTAGTTGTTGGGGAATTGTTCGAATATTTGTGAGATATTACTGCACTGTCGGAACTAGAAGCACAAGCATTTCGCTACACTCGCATTAACGTCTGCTAACCATGTTTATGTGACAAATAACATTTTATTTTATTTGATGTCTAGGGTGTTAAAAAAGATCTAATTTCCAACTACTCATTTGTTCCATGAATGGAAAACTCTCTGTACGCACACACAAACGCACAGGCACACACGCACAGGCACACACACACACACACACACACACACACACACACACACACACACACACACACACACACACACACACACACACTTCCATTCCATTGGGTTTGGGATTTAGTTTGAGGTAGGTCAGATATCTAATAATCTGGTATATACTGCATGTTCTACATTTAGCTGTGTATTTATTACAGTTTCCATCCTCACCACATGTACCAGTGTGGAGTGCAAGGCCTTTTTGTGAGAACATGTATTTTCATTAGTCCTCTGTCAGATTGTGAAACATAATTTCCATAAGCTCAGACTCTCACGTTACCACTGGGAGAAATGTACAGTATACAGACGTGTTGGCAAACCAGGGGCTTGGGTGTCGAGATCCCCTCTCCAGAGGATGTTTTGTGTGTGCGTGTATGTTACAGCTTGCAGCTGCGTTGAGCTTGTGTTTAGATATGAATTCTCTCCCTGAATGTAGTGTCGTTCTGATTACACCCTGTCCTGTTTGCTTGGCTTGGCTCTAAGAGACATTGTCAAACATGACTACGCAACCCATCCCTCTGCCACTGTGTAAATACCCTAAGTACTGGAAACAATAAAATACAATAAAAATCTTGGAAATCAGGCTTGGTATTCATAGCTGACTTTGAAAGGCTTTTGATAAAGTATGACTGGAATTTCTATGCCTGGAATATTTATATTTTGGAGAATCTCTTATACAATGGGTTAAAGTTATGTATAGTAATGCAATGTATGAAATAGTAAATAATGGCTACTTCTCAGAAAGTATTCAACTGTCAAGAGGAGTAAAACAAGGTTGTCCACTATCGGCATATCTATTTATTATGGCTATAGAAATATTAGCTATTCAAATTAGATACAACAATAATATAACAATAATATCAAGGGTTTAGAAATCCAGGGCTTAAAACAAAGGTGTCATTGTACACTGATGATTCATGTTTTATTTTAAATTCACAATTTTGATCCCTCCACAGCCTCATTGAGGAAGTATTTGATACCCTGCTGATTTTGTACGTTTGCCCACTGACAAAGAAATTATCAGTCTATAATTTTAATGGTAGGTTTATTTGAACAGTGAGAGACAGAATAACAACCAAAAAATCCAGAAAAACGCATGTGAAAAATGTTATGAATTGATTTGCATTTTAATGAGGGAAATAAGTGTTTGACCCCCTCTCAATCAGAAAGATTTCTGGCTTCCAGGTGTCTTTTATACAGGTAACGAGCTGAGATTAGGAGTACACTCTTAAAGGGAGTGCTCCTAATCTCAGTTTGTTACCTGTATAAAAGACACCTGTCCACAGAAGCAATCAATCAATCAGATTCCAAACTCTCCACCATGGCCAAGACCAAAGAGCTCTCTAAGGATGTCAGGGACAAGATTGTAGACCTACACAAGGCTGGAATGGGCTACAAGACCATCGCCAAGCAGCTTGGTGAGAAAGTGACAACAGTTGGTGCCATTATTCACAAATGGAAGAAACACAAAAGAACTGTAAATCTCCCTCGTCCTGGGGCTCCATGCAAGATCTCACCTCGTGAAGTTGCAATGATCATGAGAACGGTGAGGAATCAGCCCAGAACTACACGGGAGGATCTTGTCAATGATCTCAAGGCAGCTTGGACCATAGTCACCAAGAAAATAATTGGTAACACACTACGGCGTGAAGGACTGAAATCCTGCAGCGCCCACAAGGTCCCCCTGCTCAAGAAAGCACAAATACATGCCCGTCTGAAGTTTGCCAATGAACATCTGAATGATTCAGAGGACAAGTGGGTGAAAGTGTTGTGGTCAGATGAGACCAAAATGGAGCTCTTTGGCATCAACTCAACTCGCCGTGTTTGGAATGCTGCCAATGACCCCAATAACACCATCCCCACCGTCAAACATGGAGGTAGAAACATTATGCTTTGGGGGTGTTTTTCTGCTAAGGGGACAGGACAACTTCACCGCATCAAAGGGACGATGGACGGGGCTTGGGTGAGAACCTCCTTCCCTCAGCCAGGGCATTGAAAATGGGTCGTGGATGGGTATTCCAGCATGACAATGACCCAAAACACACGGCCAAGGCAACAAAGGAGTGGCTCAAGAAGAAGCACATTAAGGTCCTGGAGTGGCCTAGCCAGTCTCCAGACCTTAATCCCATAGAAAATCTGTGGAGGGAGCTGAAGGTTCGAGTTTCCAAACGTCAGCCTCGAAACCTTAATGACTTGGAGAAGATCTGCAAAGAGGAGTGGGACAAAATCCCTCCTGAGATGTGTGCAAACCTGGTGGCCAACTACAAGAAACGTCTGACCTCTGTGATTGCCAACAAGGGTTTTGCCACCAAGTACTAAGTCATGTTTTGCAGAGGGGTCAAATACTTATTTCCCTCATTAAAATGCAAATCAATTCATAACATTTTTCACATGCGTTTTCTGGATTTTTTTGTTGTTATTCTGTCTCTCACTGTTCAAATAGACCTACCATTAAAATTATAGACTGATCATTTCTTTGTCAGTGGGCAAACGTACAAAATCAGCAGGGGATCAAATACTTTTTTCCCTCACTGTAGATGGGTCATGGGTCCTCAGATCCTCAAAAGGTTTTACAGCTGCACCATCGAGAGCATCCTGACGGGTTGCATCACTGCCTGGTATCGCAACTGTTCAACTGTTTACCTGAACTCAGCAAAAAAAGAAACGTCCTCTCACTGTCAACTTCGTTTATTTTCAGCAAACTTAACAGCGACGGTGAGTTTGTGCCCATAGGCGACGTTGTTGCCGGTGATGTCTGGTGAGGACCTACCTTAAAACAGGCCTACAAGCCCTCAGTCCAGCCTCTCTCAGTCTATTGCGGACAGTCTGAGCACTGATGGAGAGATTGTGCGTTCCTGGTGTATCTCGGGCAGTTGTTGTTGCTATCCTGTACCTGTTCCACTGGTGTGATGTTCGGATGTCCCGATCCTGTGCAGGTGTTGTTACATGTGGTCTGCCGCTGTGAGGACGATCAGCTGTCCGTCCTGTCTCCCTGTAGCGCTGTCTTAGGCGTCTCACAGTACGGCCATTGTCATTTATTGCCCTGGCCACATCTGCAGTCCTCATGCCTCCTTGCAGCATGCCTAAGGCACGTTCACGCAGATGAGCAGGAACCCTGGGCATCTTTCTTTTGGTGTTTTTCAGAGTCAGTAGAAAGGCCTCTTTAGTGTCCTAAGTTTTCATAACTGTGACCTTAATTACCTACCGTCTGTAAGCTGTCTTAATGACTGTTCCACAGGTGCATGTTCATTCATTGTTTATGATTCATTGAAAAAGAATGGGAAACAGTGTTAAAACCATTTACAATAAAGATCTGTGAAGTTATTTGGATTTTTACGAATTATCTTTGAAAGACAGGGTCTTGAAAAAGGGACGTTTCTTTTTTTGTTGAGTTTATTTGCTTATGGATTTGCCTACACTTAGCAACTTGTTTTTTAAATTATATGAGCAAAAAATATTCAAGTTTATTTGGAACGGCAAGCCAGACCAAATTAAACGGGCCTATTTATATAATGAATATGAATTCGAAGGCCAGACATTATTAAATGTCTGCTCTACTCAAAATTACAACCAACTAATTGCAGCATTACCGCAAAAATGGAAGAGGCAAGTGGAAGGGGGAAAAGTGAGGAACTTGTCTGTCGGCCCTGCATTAAACACTGTCTAAAGAAAATTGTGATAAATAAAAAAGTATGCCAGTTTCATTTCAGGACCAAAAAATGTACAGCTGTGCCATACAGATTGCAAAATGGTTTGGAGGAGATTTTTGATGTACCGATTCCATGGCAAATGGTTTATGAACCGATACACCAAACAATGCTGAATTCAAAACGTGTGTGTGTGTGTGTGTGTGTTTGTGTGTGTGTGTGTGAAGCAGTTCCAGAATGAAACATCATCGTCTGAGACCTTGTGGATGATCCTTGAAGTATGTTGTTCAGCTATGCCTTCTTAGACAGATCACTCTGTTCTTTCCTCTCTGACTGAGAGGGAGAGAAGGACATATCTGATGGGTTTTCACTCTGTATGTGTCCCTACACATACTATCTGTGATAGTGACTCTCAACATAGTAGCCCTGAAGATTGAAAGGAGTGTGTGTAGAATAACCATAGTGAACTCCAGTCATGTTTTCGTTTGTATCACACTGTAATGGAGGTGTTTGGAGATTGCAGAGGTTGCTTTCCCCTATCCATCCATATGTGACTTTATATAAAGTCATACTAAGGAGAACTGGGAGGAATCAATCCTATTATATCTCATGTCACCAGGACTCGTCCATATCTCTCCCTTCTTCCTGTCACATTCCCGGTGACCGCCGGTGTCCATGTCTGGAATAATAACGGGAGAGGACTTGTCTCTCACACCGTTCATCCCTAACCCTATTGGCTCCCTGGGCTCCTCTTCCTCTTCTGGGGTGCTTTACTTCAGACCCCCATGAAGGATGGTTGTGTCTGCCTGTGTGTCTGTGTGTCTGTCTGTGTTCTGTGTGTATGTCTGTCTGTGTGTCTGTCTGCCTGTCCGTCTGTCTGCCTGTGTGTCTGTCTGTCTGTCTGTCTGCCTATGTGTCTGTCTGTGTCTGTGTCTGTGTCTGTGTCTGTGTCTGTGTCTGTGTCTGTCTCTGTCTCTGTCTCTGTCTCTGTGTCTGTCTCTGTCTCTGTCTCTGTCTCTGCGTCTGCGTCTGTGTCTGTGTCTGTGTCTGTGTGTCTGTCTGTCTTGTCTCATCCCGACTCCAGAGGAAGACAGTCTGTGTGGGATGGGGACGGTGACGGTTGAACTTCCCTCATCACCGTGGTGATAATCACTACGCGTGTCCCTGGCGATGTCTGATTTATGGTCCCATCAGCCGCCACGGCAACCATCAGCGGACCGACGCAGATGAGCGGAGTGCTAACGAGATGAAAAACGACAGGAGTGAAGGAGGAGAGAAAGAAGGAGAAAGAGAGGGATGTGATCAATAGGCGAGAGAGTGGTGTCCATTTGGATAATGGATCATAAGTGAACAGGGTCAGAACCAGCTTCATTATCCAATCCATCTTGCTCTTCTCTGCGTGTGTGTGTGTGTGTGTGTGTGTGTGTGTGAACTGGGTCAGAAGCTGCTTCATTATCCATTCCATCTTGCTCTTCTTTCTCTAAAGCCCATGTTAAGTGAATCAGAATAGGAAGGGGAAACGTGGTGAGTATCCGAGCCAACCTGGATGTTAAAGGGATAATCTGGGATTGGAACATCCATTTTTGGACATTAAAATGAATTATATATAGCCATTGATTCTTTAATCCCAGATTGCCCTTTTTAGATATTATATGTGTCTGTCTTGATTGACTGCTTGATTCCCTCTAGCACACAGACTACACTGGGCAGAAGGATAACAGATAATCAGTGGAGGAATGAGAAAACAGCTAGAGGTTTACTTTTCTAATAAGAGTAAACAAATAACTTTTTGATCGCTCAGTTTTCACTCTCCCTCCGTCTCCCTCCGTCTCCTTCTTTCCCCCTCTGTCCCTCTCTCTCTTTCTTTTTCTGTCTCCCTCTTTCCCCCTCTGTCCCTCTTTCTCTTTCTGTCTCCCTCTTTCCCCCCTCTGTCTCTCTTTCTGTCTCACTCTTTCCCCCTCTGTCCCTCTCTCTCTTCCTCTTTCTGTCTCCCTTTTCCCCCCTCTGTCCCTCTTCCTCTTTCTCTTTCTATCTCCCTCTTTCCCCCTCTGTCCCTCTCTCTCTTTCTCTTTCTCTCCCTTTTTCCCCCTCTGTCCCTCTCTCTCTTTCTCTTTCTGTCTCCCTCTTTTCCCCTCTGTCCCCCTCTCTCTTTCTCTTTCTGTCTCCCTCTCTCAGTAGTCATTTTGTGGGAAGGGAATAGGTGTTTTCAAACTTTGGTGTTCCCCTCAATAACACACAGACACAAGCACACACAAGCACACACACACACACACGCACGCACGCACGCACGCACACACACACACACACACACACACACACACACACACACACACACACACTCACAGCTTTCATTAAAGATCTCTTCTGTTGAGGTACACGTTCGAAACTGCAGTCTTTTTTTCCCTTCCCTTCATACCCCTCTCTGAAGGTTGATTCAGGTTTGTCAGAGTGTTTGCTTCATGTTTAAAGAACCAGGTGACGCTGCCAAATCACCTCTCCAAACCTGTTCTCTGTTGACAATTATCTGATGCTCCCTGTTCTGTAATGCTTTGAAGTAGAAAAACATTTGCATTGTGGACCGACAGGTGTCTCTCTCTCTCTCTCTGTCTCTCTGTCTCTCTCTCTCTCTTTTTCCTCCTGCTTTATTCCTATGAGCTGGAAATCTGATAAATGGATGAGGTCATGGAAAGCTGTCAGCACTGTGATCGTATGACAACAGCAGTCTCTCTCTCTGCGTGTGTGACTGCTACAGACAGGGTGCTTTGTGGACATGCCCAGTAGTCTAAGTTCTACATTCTGTGTTCTGCTACAGAACATAACAAGGTTTTCTTCTCATACTCAACACTCCTGAACCAGAGCTGGCACCCTCAAAGAGCCTTTTCTCTCCTTCTTTTCTCTTCTCCTCCTCCTCCTCCTCCTCCTCCTCCTCTTCTCATCAGTAGTGTACACATGAGAGCCTCTTTAATGACATTTGAATATGCTTGTGTGTGTGTGCGTGTGTGTTGTGCACAGTGTATTCCATCTCTACTCTGGCTGTGCTCACATCCTCTGATTCTCAAGAGGGCGTTGATTAACACACACACACACACACACACACACACACACACACAAGCATATTCAAATGTCATTAAAGAGGCTCTCATGTGTACACTACTGATGAGTCTATCGGATCAGCGATCCCATCCAGTCCACATGGAATGCTTCTAATGATTGTCAGACTCAGATAAGACCCCTTCCTTTCCAGACTGCACTAAACACACTAAAGGCTCGCACACATCACACTGAACGACCACCCGCTGTAAACGTCTGGCTGACAAAAATGTTCACGCGATTCTACATGTAATGTCGTTGCGCACTCAGTTTGCAAATGATGTTCAGAGGTGCTCAGCACTCTGGGCCAGCAAACGCTACTGGTATGTCTGGGCCCTTAAGGTGGAGTGCTAACGTGTAGAACACATAGATGGTGAGTGTTGACATGAAAGTTACGCTGTGGGATCAGTTAACGTACAGGATGCACACATGATATTGTACACACATTCGTGTGTGTGTGTGTGTGTTTGCTTTCCCAGTGTGCGTGTAGAACTCGCACTAAACTTCAGGAATGGTAAAAAGCTGTTTGACTTCCCACCTCTAACTGGTCAAACATCACTAACCATGTCCAGAATGTTTACTTCGACAACCATTTGTGAATAATTCTCTAGGGTTAGTGTAAGACTGTGTGTTTGTTCACATGCAGGTGATTGTGTGTGTGTGCACGCGCGTCGTGCATTCATGTTAGTTGAGATAAGTTAATCAGAGAATGTTGTCTTGCTAATGGCTTCCGACATGCGGAGAGGAAAGTCCACACTTAATCTCTTCTTGCTGAGGTGATGGGACACTACAAATAGTGTGTATTATGCCCCCTCGCCCCCCATAGGCCCTCCAAACAGCCTTCAGACACTACGTCATCCAGCAGCCTCTATACAGATAACCTCTGCCAGCACTGACACCACCGGCCAGGCATCAACCCTGGACAATGTGCGTGTGTGGGGGGGGGGCTGCATGTTTAATAGGGCTCTTCTGCTTTATCTCTTGTTGTCCCTTTGCTTCTTCTTTGTGAGAGATACCTTAGCCTTGACTACTGTTCGGAGAAAATTACCACTGAAATATCTGTTATTAATTTATTGCTTCTGCTCTGTAAAACAATATATTGATAGAATGATAGAACGATAGAGTGATAGATAGGGAGAAAGGGGGGGACATAAATAAAACCGGTGAATGGCTGGTTGGGACAGACACTGCGTTACCTAGCAACGGGCCTCAGCAATGTTCCAAGGAGTGACATTTTACCCCCTCCTTTTTCTCTCATTCTCTCTTCCTCTACTACTTATTTGTTTATTTGATTTCTTTAAAAGGACTTGAGGGACAAAAGAAGAGTAAGGTTAGTATTCTCTGCAGTTGGCAGAGAACTTTAAGAAGTGTAAATAAACTCCAAACTGAAAGTCTCCGGCTTGGACGAGACTGGGGTGAAGGGACGGATGGTGGAGAGCCGAAGGGAGGAGAGACAAAGGGTGGAGAGACGGAGGGTGAGAATGAAAGCCAAGAGAGAGAGTTAGAGATTGATTTATAGATTTAGGCATAATGGGAAAGACGGAAGGGAGAGGAAAAGACAGCTTGAAGCCAAGACTCTATTATCCCCCCCCCCCCTCTCTCAGGTGTCCATCAGTCTGTCAGTGTTGCATGTTATTGAGGGCGGTAGGAAAGATTCAATTCCTGCATGCCATAGTTAGCCAGAATGCCTGCTTTGCATATTTGGGGTGAAATCTCGTCTGGTAGTCTGTGCTATGAGGACTGTGAGGGTTACAGTGCCTTGCAAAAGTATTCACCCCCCTTGGCATTCTTCCTATTTTGTTGCATTACAACCTGTAATTTAAATGGATTTTTATTTGGATTTCATGTAATGGACATACACAAAAACCCCTTTGCTATGAAGCCCCTAAATAAGATCTGGTGCAACCAATTACCTTCAGAAGTCACATAATTAGTTAAATAAAGTCCACCTGTGTGCAATCTAAGTGTCACATGATCTGTCACATGATCTCAGTATATATACACCTGTTCTGAAAGGCCCCAGAGTCTGCAACACCACTAAGCAAGGGGCCCCACCAAGCAAGTGGCAGCATGAAGAGCAAAGAGCTCTCCAAACAGGTCAGGGACAAAGTTGTGGAGAAGTACAGATCAGGGTTGGGTTATAAAAAAATATCAGAAACTTTGAACATCCCACGGAGCACCATTAAATCCATTATAAAAAAATGAAAGAATATGTCACCACAACAAACCTGCCAAGAGAGGGCCACCCACCAGAACTCACGGACCAGGCAAGGAGGGCATAAATCAGAGAGGCAACAAAGAGACCAAAGATAACTCTGAAGGAGCTGCAAAGCTCCACAGCGGAGATCGGAGTATCTGTCCATAGGACCACTTTAAGACGTACACTCCACAGAGCTGAGCTTTACAGAAGAGTGTCCAGAAAAAAAGCCATTGCTTAAAGAAAAAAAATAAGCAAACACGTTTGGTGTTCGCCAAAAGGCATATGGAAGAAGGTACTCTGGTTAGATGAGACTAAAATGTAGCTTTTTGGCCATCAAGGAAAGCGCATGTCTGGCGCAAACCCAACACCTCTCATCACCCCGAGAAGATCATCCCCACAGTGAAGCATGGTGGTGGCAGCATCACGCTGTGGATATGTTTTTCATCGGCAGGGACTGGGAAACTGGTCAGAATATAAGGAATGATGGATGGCGCTAAATACAAGGAAATTCTTCAGGGAAACCTGTTTCAGTCTTCAAGAGATTTGAGACTGGGACAGAGGTTCACCTTCCAGCAGGACAATGACCCCAAGCATGCTGCTAAAGCAACACTTGAGTGGTTTAAGGGGAAACATTTAAATGTCTTGGAATGGCCTAGTCAAAGCCCAGACCTCAATCCAATTGAGAATCTGTGGTATGACTTAAAGATTGCTGTACACCAGCAGAACCCATCCAACTTGATGGAGCTGGAGCAGTTTTGCCTTGAAGAATGGGCAAAAATCCCAGTGGCTAGATGTGCCAAGCTAATAGAGACATACCCCAAGAGACTTGCAGCTGTAATTGCTGCAAAAGGTGTCTCTACAAAGTATTGACTTTGGGGGGGGGTGAATAATTATAGACACTCAAGTTTTCAGTTTTTTTGTCTTATTTCTTGATTGTTTCACAATAAAAAATATGTTGCATCTTCAAAGTGGTAGGCATGTTGTATAAATCAAATGATACAAACCCTCTGAAAATCTATTTTAATTCCAGGTTGTAAGGCAACCAAATAGGAAAAATGCCAAGGTGGCTGAATACTTTCGCAAGCCACTGTAGATAGTCATGCAACACTTTACTCCACATTATGGATGAATGGTGATTAAACCATCACATCCCCATATGTTTCTGTTTACCAGTGAAATAGCTGTCCACAGTGTCAAGCGTGGCTGTGTTCGCTGATGGCAGTTTATTCCTAATAGCTGAATGATAATAGGCCTGGTGTAGCTTGTACAGTACATCGTAGACAGATGAAGGTGGGACACGATCAACTCTAGTTTCTTCGAGGGGTGTAGAGGGGTGCTGTAAGCCGAGGAGTCATCACATAGTAGAGATCTAAAAAGGGTCACCGCTATGACACTATCTCACTTTTAAGAGAGAGACAAGACACACAGAAACACACACATGCGTGTTTCACGCACATGCGTGTACGTCACGGACATGCGTGTACATCACCTTTCACGGGTTTCGGTACTGGACATGTCCCAGGACTGACGAGGAGCAGCTTAACAACAGGTATGTAGGTCAGACACCTTACTGAGGACCTTTAAGCAAGACACAGTGAAAACACAGACAAAGAAGAAAGGAAGACAGAGAAACTTCAGTCACTGGTCTTTGTGAGAGCCAATTGAAACAGACACTCAGGTTATAGGTCTGCTCTATTTCCCATGAGCCTCTAGTACTACCTGTTCCAGGAAATGCAGGGAGAGCAAGAGAGTGAATATCTAGAGCAAATATGGGTTCCTTGAAACCCCTCTCACACAAACCCTTTTTTCATTCACAAACGTCCCTCCTTGCTTCTCCCCTTCTTCCCTGTCAAAAAGAGAAGCCTCATGGTGACAGGAAAATGGGGCTACTGCTTCTTAACAAACTGTCAGGATCTAACTAGCAGTTTTCTACGCCTGCTATTTTCCCATCAGGTTTGACAAACCTCAGATTGTGTTTAGCTGAGAAGAGGTGCTTGAATAAACGGTGGTATTTGTGTATGTGTGTTTTGTTTTTTTCCCGGTGTGTGCTTTAGACGCTCGGCGTGATCCAATGAAATCATCTGAGGCATGAGCTGAAGAGAACCAGCTGTCTGTCTGTCGGTCTCCAATGTGTGTGTGTGTGTGTGTGTGTTTCATAATCTATGGGGAATAGAGGGGAATGGATAGAATTCACAATGAATGAAGCATTCCTCTGTGTCTCCCATAGAGGAAGCTTACATTTGACCCCTTGGGTTGTGCTCCCTTTACTTTCAAGGCTATCCTTTGTGATGGACTCACACTCACACTCACTCACACACACACATGCACACTCACACTAGCCCCCAGCTGTACCCCATCTCCCATTCTGTTTGATCTCTGTGTTTAATGTCGCTTCTCATCTCATTTCATCTTGATGTCGCATTGCAAAGGAATGAAATTCTGAGCAGGCCCGACACCCTAGAAGGATGTCTCCTCTTCCTCCTCCTCACCTCCTAATTGTCTCTGTGTGATCAGTGTTTTTCTATTCTCTTGGCCTAACAATCCTGGATTTATCATTCTCATGTCCTTGTATGTAGATCAGTGAAAGTCCCACCTGCCACAAAGTACTGGACTGCCACTGCTTTTCTCTTGTCCATGGGTCTGTCTGGTAATGTCTGAGGAGAGGAAGAGAGAAAAAGGCAGAAGGAGAGGGAGGGATGTGGGAGATATGTATCTGTAAACAAAGCTTATTTGCTGTGTTGTCATCCTTGAGTTAAGGTAATTAAACATCTCTGAACCAACGGCTTTCATTAAAACAAATTATCGTGGGAGAGAGAGAGAGATGGTGAAGGTTAATGATTCTGACTCATCCTGCTCTGTCACCCTGTGTGTGTGTATGTGCAGTAGATTGTGTTCTGTGTGTATATCAACAAAGTCTCACACCTTACAGGCCAATTACAGAATGTCTGTCATAAGAGAGACCTTTGGTTAATTTGTTTGTTAGCTTTTTCTTGAAATAACTAGAAGACCGTGGCAAGACAATGTGGGTAACCCCTCTAGGTCTCTCAAGGTGTAGTCAGTTTAACAGACGAGAGAATATTCCCCCTGCCACACACACACACACACACACACACACACACACACACACACACACACACACACACACACACACACACACACACACACACACACACACACACACACACACACACACAAACGCAATACACACACACACTTCTCACAAACCACTAGCATCCTCCATTACAATGTAAACACTGTGGACAATGCTCTACAGCCTAGATGAAGTTAGAATTGTGTGTGTGCATGCCTGCGTCAGCCCTCTGTGTTTATGAAATGCTCACCCACGCCTCATTTATGCCAACTCACTCCACCATAGGATAAGTAAATACATCAACTATAGCTTGCAAGTGTTCAGAACAGGCTCTCTACTCTCCATCTTGGCTTGAGGTTAGTTCAAAGATGTGAGCAGTTTCCCCCTCATACAGCCCCATTCAGTCTAGCCCCAGGCGTCTGGCAGATCTGTCTGGATCCAGCATGGCTCTCATGCTGGAATAACAAGATCCTGACACCTGAAGAGCACTATGCCTCTCAGGGAAATCTGTCACATCCTCACACAAGCGCACAAATACACACGCTCTCAAACACACACAGACGCATACACACACACCTGGTCCAGCTGGTCCAACTAGCTCAGTCTCACATCAGAATAAGACGTTCATCCATGTTTCTCAAACGTAAAATGTTTAAGGTTAAGTTTAGGCATTAACTCTGAATGGTGAAGGTAAAGGTTAAGGTTTGGGATAGGCTTAAAACAAAAATCTCAAAAACAACTTTCTACTGCTGGATTCGAAATTTCAACCTTTGGAATCAGATGCTTATCCCCATCCTCCATCCCGTCCACAACACGTGCCCTCACTGTCATCTCCCGACGTCCTCAGACATGGATGGACGTTGAATACTGACCTGTATCATGGGTGACCTGGCTGACAGCTTACCTGGGCAGGCTGTCATGACTGACAGATGTCCAAGTATATGCGTCTATGAGATTGTGTGTGTGTGTGTGTGTGTGTGTGTGTGTGTGTGTGTGTTTGTGTGTGTGTGTGTGTGTGTGTGTGTGTGTGTGTGTGTGTGTGAGAGTTTTTGTGTGTCTGAGTGTGTGTGGGTGTGATCAAATGCACATGGCATGTAAAGCCAGAATCAACCCACCCCAAGGTAAAACCACCCCAAGGTAAACCCACCCCAAGGTAAAACCACCCCAAGGTAAAACCACCCCAAGGTAAATCCACCCCAAGGTAAACCGACCCCAAGGTAAAACCCAGCCCAAGGTAAAACCCACCCCAAGGTAAAACCATCCCAAGGTAAACCCACCCCAAGGTAAAACCTACCCCAAGGTAAACCTACCCCAAGGTAAAACCACCCCAAGGTAAACCTACCCCAAGGTAAAACCACCCCAAGGTAAAACCCACCCCAAGGTTAAACCACCCCAAGGTAAACCCACCCGAAGGTAATAGAGTGGAGAAGAACAGAGAGCAGATGATTGGCATGATGGTGTTTACTCCAAACAGAGCCATTACCCTGGAATGTACCCATGTACCCAACTCACCTCTCCTGTCCTCTCATGTCAGATGACATGCACACATGCACACCAGTGGAGGCTGCTGAGGGGAGGACGGCTCATAATAATGGCTGGAATGGAGCAAATGGAATGGCATCAAACGCTTGGAAACCAATGTGTTTGATGTATTTGAACAGCCTCATTTCGTTTGGACATGGACTCTACAAGGTGTCGAAAGCATTCCACAGGGATGCTGGCCCATGTTGACTCCAATTCTTCCCACAGTTGTATCAAGTTGGCTGGATGTCCTTTGTGTGGTGGACCATTCTTGATACAAACTATTGTATCAAGAATCAAGAACAGGCTCGTGTTATTGGCTGGAGTGGAAGACGTGGAATTGTATCAAATACATCAAACACATTGGTTTCCACGTGAAAAACCCAGCAGCGTTGAAGTTCTTGATCTTTTACCTTGCCCATTCACCCTCTGAATGGCATACATAAACAATCCATGTCTCTTAAAAATCCTTCTTTAACCTGTCTCCTCCCCTTCATATACACTGATTGAATGGATTTAACAGGTTACATCAATAAGGGATCATAGCTTTCACCTGGATTCACCTGGTCAGTCTATGTCATGGAAATAGCAGGTGTTCATAATGTTTTCTTGGCTCTGTTGGACTTGACTTATGGAGAACGAACATTGCATCTTTTCATTCTGCTCAGCTATCAATTTCTGTTTTTTGTCTACTGTATAATGAATAATGTGTTTCAGTGTATACGTGTGTGTGTGAATATGTGTATATGTGTCAATGTTTGTGTGTATGTCAATATTTGTGTATGTGTGAATATTGTAGACTGGGTAAAAAACAGGGCCCAATGTGCATCTGTGTATTTGTTTGTACAGATCTGCATCTTCATTTGAACCAGTTTCACAGAGTAGGAACGTGAAATGTTATTGATGGACTTTTTTATAGGGGTTGATCCATTTTTCCTTAGGGCAAATCAAGTCTGTAATTACAAACTTAAGAAGTCTTTATAAAGCTCAAATACACTACAAATTTGCATTTCTTGCTCTGAAGGAAAATTCCTTCAACAACAGGATTTACAAATTAAGATACGGCATCTGTATGTACAGTATGCTAATGTATCTATCTCTCTACCAGCCTTTCGACTGCTTTCACCAAATCAACAGCATACATAGTAATCCTCCAGAGCCAAGCTATACATTCATGCCAGGGAGAGTTAAACAGTCATCCTTCATATTCACACAGAAAGCCCAACTCCACTCTGTTTAAAGCCAGGAGTGCATTCATTTAGTGAACATTGTAGGCTGCATCTCTTCAGGGCTTTTATTCAGGAGTCTTAACAGAAGCTGGAGAAAGGCAGTATGAATTCCAGAATTAAATTACAGTGTGTCCATTTATAATTGTATATGGAAACACAATACTAATTTAAGAGACAGCCCATATTGATTAGAGAATGTAAAATGCTAGAGAGAATATCTTCTACATTTTACACACAACTGCTTGGCCAAGAGGGAAGCTGTTTTACACATATTGAATTTCAGCGTCACACACACGTGTGTATAGGAGGAACTGCCTACCATGTGAGAAAGGGAGGTGTGTGTGTGCGTGTGTGTTTTTTTGCACATTCTTTACACAGAACCAGATGTCTCTTTGTGGGTTTCTAATGAGCGGAAATCTCATTTGGAATGTGGTGAGAATTGGTGTTTTACACACACACACACACACACACACACACACACACACACACACACACACACACACACACACACACAGTGTCGGATAAATGTTGCCTGGCCGTTTTCTATCAATTTTTTGTTTTTATTTTATTAAATGGGTAAATCAGATTGTAATTGTCTAGTTGGACTGTCATTCGGGGAATGGATAGGAGATGCAAAACATGTATTACTTATTGGACATCATTATAGTGTACATGCTCCTACTGTGTGTGTGTCAACCCCTACATACCGTATTTAAATGCGGCAAGATCACTCAAGATTTACTTCGAAATTGGACGTCTGTCCATGAGGACGTCGGGAAATTCATAAACAACTGGCCACTAGGGGCAACAGTGATAGCTGTTACATCAAGTAGGCTTGGCTTTGTGGATGGGGGTGGCAGATGGCCGTAATCCCATGACTCCACATCCGAAGGTCGTGTGTTCAGTCCCAGTGGTAGACACTATATATATTTGTTTAACCCTATCCCAAATCTTAACCCTTAAATTAAAAACACTTAGACATTTGTCTTTTGGAGAAACGGAAGGATGCTGGGCAGGAGGAGGAACCCAGGGTGTCAAAAACACTTCAAAATTTGACATTTGACAAATCTTTTTAAATGTTACTTTTGGAGAGTGCAGAAATGTCTAATTCTGCAGTGAGTATGTGAGAGCTTGTTATGTACATGTGTGTGGTAATTATAGCTCAAACACCAGGAAGGAATGTTCAGAGAGAGAGCAGGAATCAGGTACTGGAGTCCACAGTAGACTAGCCTGTGTTCCATCCTCTCATATCCAATGTGTCTCTAAAGAGTGAAAGAGAGAAAGAGAGAGAGAGTGAGAAGGGGTGAGAGAGAAAGACAGAGAGAGTGAGAAGGGGTGAGAGAGAAAGACAGAGAGAGTGAGAAGGGGTGAGAGAGAAAGACAGAAAAAGTGAGAAGGGGTGAGAGAAAAAGACAGAGTGAGGAAAAGCAGAACAGACTGAAATAAGCAGAGGATGAATCAGAGAATGCATTCTAATAGCCTCCAATTATCAACCCCCTCCTGCAGTGTACACTGGGAATAGTGTTGGCCTGGTCTGTGTCCGTCCTCTAGCAAAGTGATATCATGCCTGTTAGACTGCCTGTTGCTATATTTAAATGGGGTATATGGGATGGTAAATACCGGTAAATTATAGATCATTTATCAACTATGGTTGTATATATTTGTGCATTGTGTGTGTATGTGTATGTGGGTGGTTGTGTGTGTGTGCGTGCGTGTGGTTGTGTTGTCTGTGTCTTTGTGTGTGTGCATGCGGTTGTGTGTGTGTTTGATCCATGGCATGTCTTTTCTAACGGTTGAAGGTCTGTACTGTAAAGTGGATTAAAGCGGCATAAGGGAGTTGGTAGGGTAAAGTTACCTTGCGCTGGCTCTGGGCTCCCGGAGATAATTGGCCCTCTGGGGACTGTGTGTGTATGTGTGTGTGTGTGTGCATTTCCGGAGTTTGGTGTGTGTGACAGAGCCTCTCCCAGTTATTACGAGTGATGAACAAATTAGGAGGCCCAGCAGTTTCCTTTATGGTGGCTGTTCCTTTAGCAGAGGCGTTCCCTACTGTAGCCCTTTAACACATGTAAGGTTGAGTTATTCTCTACTCACTGTGCCTTCGATTACACATATAAATGGGTCCCCTGGACTTCCGTACAACATAAAGGCTTCCTTCACAAATCATTTCTCACAATAAAGGTCAACGTAGGAATTCAAACGTTTTTTTTTTAACCATCATAAAGATATGCTTTGTGGCCAACATGGATCACTGACAGAATCCTGATATTACAAGCATTTATTAATCCAACATTCTTCATGGTACCCAACATTCTTCATGGTACCCAACATTCTTCATGGTATCCAACATTCTTCATGGTACACAACATTATTCACGCTACCCAACATTCTTCATGGTATCCAACATTCTTCACGCTACCCAACATTCTTCATGGTATTCAACATTCTTCATGCTACCCAACGTACTTCATGGTACCCAAAATTCTTCATGGTACCCAACATTCTTCATGGCACCCACCATTCTTCATGGTATCCAACATTCTTCATGGTATCCAACATTATTCATGGTATTCAACATTCTTCACACTACCCAACATTTTTCATGGTATCCAACATTCTTCACGCTACCCAACATTCTTCATGGTATTCAACATTCTTCACGCTACCCAACATTCTTCATGGTATCCAACATTCTTCATGGTATTCAACATTCTTCACGCTACCCAACAAGCTAACAATTATGAGCGCTATCCATTGATGACCGGGTGTGAGCAAACCAGGAAACTGTACTGCTGGGATTGTCTACTCTTCAGAACCTCCAAAACGTCAGCCTGGGCCAGTACTGGTTTCAAAGACCTTCCCAGTTTTACGAAGTCAACTCTGCACCACCAAGAATCAACTTCACATGCGCAAGCTACGGTGAGTTCAAAACATTTGGGGGCACAAGAGTAGACATTCAGCTTAACGAGCAGCTGCGTAGGGAGACTATCTCACAATGATAAAGTCAGGCAGAACAGGGAGATTCTGGCCAAAGTAGGCTATGTGGCACAGGATGGAGAGAGAAAGCGACGGACGGAGCGACACAGACGGTGGCACCATAGGTTGCCGGAGAGATTAGACTGATTGCGATTGAGAGCTACTGCATCATCGCTTGATTGGAGAAACGCTTCGAAGGCACCTACCTAGAACTCAGACCCTTTGGTCAAAAGGCTCTGGATGAACCTCAGCCCTCACACAGTGACGTATGAGACACAACACCCTCTGGAAAGATGGACACAGACCTTTGAGGAACTTTTCAACTAGACAGAGGACCTCCTAGATCCAATAGACCCATTGAACCAAAAATAAATGTTACAATTCTCAATCAAGCCCAGCTGTTTTACGTCGAGTTGAATGAAGTTAAATGAATGAGGCTTGATTGAACTGTGCAGCACTCGCAGGATTACGAAGTTCCAAATGATCTCAATGACGTTCTGAAGAAAAAGTGAATGTTGAACCCTAGTTAAATAAAGGTAAAATTTGAAAAAATTGCATCCCAAATGGCACCCTATTCCCTATAGGGCACTACCTTTCACCAGAGCCCTATGGTCCCTGGGCAAAAGTAGCGCACTGAATAGGGTGTCAACTTTAACAGTTCAAATGACAGAACACACTTGCCCCATTCAGCTGTGTAACTGTATATAAAAATTTTGTGTACATATTTCTTATGCCTAGCTATGGAATGCCATTCACCTTTATAGTAGTGTACTGGTGTAAGGAAAAATACAGTAGTGATGTAGAGAATTACATCAGGCCTTCTCACATGGTCTCTTTCTCTCACACACACACACACACACACACACACACACACACACACACACACACACACACACACACACACACACACACACACTAGTAGTGTGCGTGTCAGCTGTTTGTTCACCCGCACCCGCCTGCAATTGCTATTAACCCATCTGCAACAGCCCGACTATACAGTGAGGGAAAAAAGTATTTGATCCCCTGCTGATTTTGTACATTTGCCCACTGACAAAGAAATGATCAGTCTATAATTTTAATGGTAGGTTTATTTGAACAGTGAGAGACAGAATAACAACAAAAAAATCCAGATAAACGCATGTGAAAAATGTTATGAATTGATTTGCATTTTAATGAGGGAAATAAGTATTTGACCCCTCTGCAAAACATGACTTAGTACTTGGTGGCAAAACCCTTGTTGGCAATCACAGAGGTCAGATGTTTCTTGTAGTTGGCCACCAGGTTTGCACACATCTCAGGAGGGATTTTGTCCCACTCCTCTTTGCAGATCTTCTCCAAGTCATTAAGGTTTCGAGGCTGACGTTTGGCAACTCGAACCTTCAGCTCCCTCCACAGATTTTCTATGGGATTAAGGTCTGGAGACTGGCTAGGCCACTCCAGGACCTTAATGTGCTTCTTCTTGAGCCACTCCNCTTGGCCGTGTGTTTTGGGTCATTGTCATGCTGGAATACCCATCCACGACCCATTTTCAATGCCCTGGCTGAGGGAAGGAGGTTCTCACCCAAGATTTGACGGTACATGGCCCCGTCCATCGTCCCTTTGATGCGGTGAAGTTGTCCTGTCCCCTTAGCAGAAAAACACCCCCAAAGCATAATGTTTCCACCTCCATGTTTGACGGTGGGGATGGTGTTATTGGGGTCATAGGCAGCATTCCTCCTCCTCCAAACACGGCGAGTTGAGTTGATGCCAAAGAGCTCCATTTTGGTCTCATCTGACCACAACACTTTCACCCAGTTGTCCTCTGAATCATTCAGATGTTCATTGGCAAACTTCAGACGGGCATGTTTATGTGCTTTCTTGAGCAGGGGGACCTTGCGGGCGCTAGCAGGATTTCAGTCCTTCACGCCGTAGTGTGTTACCAATTGTTTTCTTGGTGACTATGGTCCCAGCTGCCTTGAGATCATTGACAAGATCCTCCCGTGTAGTTCTGGGCTGATTCCTCACCGTTCTCATGATCATTGCAACTCCACGAGGTAAGATCTTGCATGGAGCCCCAGGCCGAGGGAGATTGACAGTTCTTTTGTGTTTCTTCCATTTGTAAATAATCGCACCAACTGTTGTCACCTTCTCACCAAGCTGCTTGGTGATGGTCTTGTAGCCCATTCCAGCCTTGTGTAAGTCTACAATCTTGTCCCTGACATCCTTGGAGAGCTCTTTGGTCTTGGCCATGCTGGAGAGTTTGGAATCTGATTGATTGATTGCTTCTGTGGACAGGTGTCTTTTATACAGGTAACAAGCTGAGATTAGGAGCACTCCCTTTAAGAGTGTGCTCCTAATCTCAGCTCGTTACCTGTATAAAAGACACCTGGAAGCCAGAAATCTTTCTGATTAAGAGGGGGTCAAATACTTATTTCCCTCATTAAAATGCAAATCAATTTATAACATTTCACATGCGTTTTTCTGGATGTTTTTGTAGTTATTCTGTCTCTCACTGTTCAAATAAACCTACCATTAAAATTATAGACTGATCATTTCTTTGTCAGTGGGCAAACGTACAAAATCAGCAGGGGATCAAATACTTCCTCAATGAGGCTGTGGAGGGATCAAAATTGTGAATTTAAAATAAAACATGAATCATCCCTCACTGTATGTGATGAAGTCTGAGGCCCACACCTGATCCTAATCCGCTAATTTAGAAACTGTGCTGTAGGCTACAGTCAGAGACGTAGGAACGATTTTTTGACAGGGGGTGCAGATTTTTTGTTGTTGCCTGATTTAGATGTGTTTCTGATTATAATTTCCGACATTTCGGTATGCTATTTGTTAGTCATCTTGTCTGTAATTAGATACATGCAGCTTCTCTTCTGTCATACAGTATGTTTCCCTATAAACCTGAATAAACCCTTGCTCACCAGAATAATGTCATAAATCGATAGAATAAATTATTCAATATACTAGTTGACATCGGTAACAAAGATCTTTAGCGACCGGGGAGAAAATGCAAAAGAATGTGAAAAGAATTTCTGTGCAAAATTTCCACATCAGTTTGACCAGTTGTATGGACATAGAAAGCTGTGACCCAACATGTTTCTGATCAGATTTCAGTTTGGCTTGGATGCATATTTTATGTGGTTGAAATACTATCAGCTTTTATGATGCTGATAAAGAGAGCAGCTCTATCTAACTGCCGATTCACATTCTCTCAAGATGCTGAAAGAAATCAATCATATTTCTCCACTCCTGTTCCAGAGTCCAATATTAGCCTACATTTGGTGTATCAATTTACAGCAAGAAAAACTTAATTCTGCAGGAGTTAATATTAAGGCAATGTGAGAGGTTGTAGACCTACAGTCAGTGTCCAGATTTCAGTTTCCATTTAACCCATCTGAACAGTAGGCTAGAGTTCCCTTGACGTGCCATGAGCCTATTTGAAGTCCCTGTCTTGTGACTGTCTAATTTGTGTACCACCTCATAATCATCACACACAACATAGGCACTGCTATCAACCTCTTTTACCACTTCACCAAATATTTCCCAAATATTACTTTTATGGCCTCTGTGGATCAATGTTAACTTTTCCTGCCCGTTGGCGTGTAGTCTATTTCACGTGTGTACAGCTTAGGCTTAAGCACTAATGCCAGATAGCCTAAAAGAATGAAAGAAAAACCTCAATGTAGCCTATAGATAGAAATTGCACAAGAATGATACATTTATGGATTTTTTAAGTTATAGTTTTCTCTTTATTCAACCTGCCACCCACCCACCCACCCTTCATCACACAATATTTCATGACACTAAACCTGCCCACCCCGTAGATATAACCGTGGGGATATATGAAATACAATAAAATATCTATGTCCATATTGTCCATAAATTTATATTGGATAGACCATATGGCTAAAGAGAAAATAGCCTAATTAATGAAAAAATGATCTAATCAACAATGACATCATTTGCAATTAACTCTGCAGCTCTTCCGACTATTGACTTTTTTCACAACTGCCACCACAAAGACATATGACATAGTAAAATAAATAAACGGGTGTCAAAATATAAAGGATTTTTCATGCTGAAACCCAACGGAAATACCAAAGGTATTCACTAAGTTGATGGGTTATATTTAGGATCATGTTTTACAGCTTTGTCATTCTACTTTTTATATTAAAAACATCTTATTTTGTTAATTTATACATTTTACATGTTATGACAATTCCATAAAATCCTTGAAAGTTTCCAAAAATCTGGTAGTATGTTGTTAAACTTCGAAAGTTAACTGTAATATACCCTTCCTTTGCAACCCTGCCCACAGCTACTGTTCTGGCATTTCATCAGCTTCCTGCTGAAAGCACCAAAGAGCACAGAGGAAATCAAAAACGCCTTACTGCCACTGGAGTAGCAGAAACCCCCACAGCTCTGACGAAATTAACTTAAAAAATTCTACATTTTCTCTCAGCCTCATGTTAAAACGTGTAGAATAGCATGAGATTAGCTATAAAACTACACATTCCTCTCTGCCCCATGGCAAAATGTGTAGAATAGCATGAGATTAGCTATAAAACTACACATTCCTCTCTGCCCCATGGAAAAATGTGTAACAGCAACATTTTCTTTCAGCCTCATGGAAAAAATGTGTAGAATTGCAGGAAATGATGTGCTAATAATGTAATAACTTTAGCATTTATAATGTAATAAATGCTGACAATGTAATACATTGCCAATAATGTAATGAATATGCAGAATGCATAACGTAATAACGTTTTGGCGCATAATGTAATAGTTACAACAGAAGATTGCTTTGAATGGGAATGTCCCTTCTACTCATTATAATTGTATGCCTCCTTCAGCTTCCTATAAGCCCAGGAGATTTTCTAAACATTTGTTTGGGAGGTGAAATTTACAAAAACTTTTCTCTGGCCTCGGGTGCGTGCCGTCTCATTCTGAACATTCTTACGGAGTTCTACGTTTTAATTGCTGCCCGGTGAGTGAATTGAGTGTGTGTGTGTCTACCAGTGGGAATCTGGACTCTAAATGAGACTTTGAGAACAAAAGCATTCCTGCATAATGTCACCACGCTCTTATACATCCTGTAAAAAGGAAAAAGAATCAAGGTGAGCAGAGATGTATTTGTGTGTGAGTGTCTTGGCGTCTGTTTTGTGGTTGTGTGTATGTGAGTGTCTTGGCGTCTGTTTTGTCGTTGTGTGTGTGTCTTGGCGTCTGTTTTGTGGATGTGTGTGTGTGAGTGTCTTGGCGTCTGTTTTGTGGTTGTGTGTGTGTGAGT
>QNTS01002360.1:103655-113990 GCA_003317085.1 Hucho hucho | reverse complement strand
TGTGTGTATATATATATATATATATATATATATATATATATATATATATATATATATATATATATATATATATATATATATATATATATATATATATATATATATATACATACATACTGTACATACATACATGCAAACAGTTGAAGGCGGAAGTTTACATACACATAGGTTGGAGTCATTGAAACTTGTTTTTCAACCACTCCACAAATGTCTTGTTAACAAACTATAGTTTTGGCAAGTCGGTTAGGACATCTACTTTGTGCATGACACAAGTCATTTTTACAACAATTGTTTACAGACAGATTATTTCACTTACAAGTCACTGTATCACAATTCCAGTGGGTCAGAAGTTGACATACACTAAGTTGACTGTGCCTTTAAACAGATTGGAAACTTCCAGAAAATGATGTCATGGCATTAGAAGCTTCTGATAGGCTAATTGACAACATTTGAGTCAATTGGAGCTGTACCTGTGGATGTATTTCATGGCCTACCTTCAAACTCAGTGCCTCTTTGCTCGACATTATGGGAAAATCAGCCAAGACCTGAGAAAAAATTGTAGACCTCCACAAGTCTGGTTCATCCTTGGGAGCAATTTCCAAATGCCTGAAGGTACCACAAGTATAAACTACATGTGACCACGCAGCTGTCAAAGCGCTCAGGAATGAGCGCTACTTTGGTGCCAAAAGTGCAAATCAATCCCAAAACAACAGCAAAGGACCTTGTGAAGATGCTGGAGAAAACAGGTACAAAAGTATCTATATCAGCAGTAAAACGAGTCCTATATCGACATAACCTGAAAGGCCGCTCAGCAAGGAAGAAGCCACTGCTCCAAAACCACCATAAAAAAGCCAGACTACAGTTTGCAACTGCACATGGGGACAACGATTGTACTTTTTGGAGAAATGTCCTCTGGTCTGATTAAACAAAAATAGAACTGTTTGGCCATAATGACCATCGTTATGTTTGGAGGAAAAAGGGGGAGGCTTGCAAGCCGATGAACACCATCCCAACCATGAAGCACTGGGGTGGCAGCATCATGTTGTGGGGTGCTTTTACTGCAGGTGGAACTGGTGCACTTCACAAAATAGATGGCATCATGAGGGACGAAAATTATGTGGATATATTGAAGCCACATCTCAAGACATCAGTCAGGAAGTTAAAGTTTGGTCGCCAATGATTCTTCCAAATGGACAATGACCCCAAGCAAACTTCCAAAGTTGTTGCAAAATGGCTTAAGGATAACAAAGTCAAGGTATTGGAGTGGCCATCACAATGCCCTGACCTCAATCCCATTGAACATGTGTGGGTAGAACTGAAAAAGCGTGTGCGAGCAAGGAGGCCTACAAACCTGACTCAGTTACACCAGCTCTGTCAGGAGGAATGGGCCAAAATTCACCCAACTTATTGTGGGAAGCTTGTGGAAGGCTAGCCGAAATGTTTGACCCAAGTTAAACAATTTAAAGGCAATGTTCCCAAATACTAATTGAGTGTATGTAAACATCTGACCCACTGGGAATGTGATGAAAGAAATAAATGCTGAAATAAATCATTCTCTGTACTATTAGTCTGACATTTCACATTCTTAAAATAAAGTGGTGATCCTAACTGACCTAAGACAGGGAATTCTTACTATGATTAAATGTCAGGAATTGTGAGTTTAAATGTATTTGGCTAAGGTGTATGTAAACTTCCAACTTCAACTGTATATATACTGTATATATATTGTATATACATACTGTATATATATATATACTGTTTATATATTTAGAAAATATATTTTCCTTTATTATGGTCCGCTAACAATACCACCCCTCCCCTAATTGGAGTAAACTAATGGATAACAACACTTATGCTTCTACTTCCAGCTTATACATACTATATACATTTTATGGACACAACATATTTTTCAATAGTTTTCTTTTTTTTTGTTTTTAAATCACATCCTTCAGCTACCCTCAACCCCTCCCATCTATCTCTGAAGACCATCCAGTCACAGCCTTCAGCTACTCTCAACCCCTCCCATCTATTTCTGATGTCCATCCAGTTTGATTTCTATTTGCCAAACATTTTTAACTGCGCTGTTTCACAAAAGTTCTGAACCTATATACATTTTATGGATACAGTATATTTTACATTAGTTATCTTGTTGTTGTTTTCTTTTGTGCTTGCATGTGTTAAATGAGGAGTGTACTTTGACCTTTAAGGTCACCCCCCTGAAGAGCCTGCTTCTCAAACGTCAAATTGTTGTTGCAAAGGTCAAATTTCTAAATGGCTAAGGTTAACTTTAGTCATTAACTACTTAGGGAGTGGTGGGGCGCGCCCCACTCCCGACACTACCTGGTGAAATGCAAGGCGCCAAATTCAAAATCCAAAAGTTGAATTATTAAACATTCATCAATATACAAGTGTTGCATAGTCATCAAAAGTTCTGCTTCTTGGCAATATCACAGCGTTGTCATATTTCAGAAACGCTTTACGGCGAAAGCACAACATTTGATTGTTTGAGGGTAGCACCTCCAATATTTTTTCCATTACCATAAATTCATAAACCATCGCGGTTCACACAAAACACATTTCACAGCAAAAACAAATCCCTTACCTTTTGAAGAACTTCTGCTGAGGGCTTCCCAAGTGTCCAACGAAGACAATCTATGGTTCTTTTGTTAGAAAAAGTCATGTATTATATCCATAAATCTCCGTTTGGTTGGTGCGTTATGTTCAGAAAATACAACGTCGAATCGCCCATTGAAACGTGAAGAGAACGCTTTCAAATATACCTATAAACTTTTCCTAAACAAGTCAATACCAGTTAAAATGCATCCTTAGCTATCCTTTTATGAATATGAGCGATAATATTTCACTCGGATGGTCACCTAAACGTTATATAAGTAAAATAACGTGGGGCGCGCAGCCAGACTAGCACACGAGAAAACTTGTTGACATCTGAGCTACCTTGGCCATTTCCTGTACCTATTCTTCCTGCTTCCTCCAATCTCTCTGAGGCTTTATATATAGACTGTTGACATCTAGTGGAAGCCATAGGTACTGAAATCTCAGAGCTGCTTGCCATAGAACTCAATAGGGAGACTGTCAAACAGTGCCAATGTGACAAAAAACTGTTATTCCGTATAGATTTTTCTCTGGTTTTTCACCTGCTATTTCTGTTCTGTTACACTCACAGACATTATGTTAACACTTTTAGAAACTTCAGAGTGTTTCCTATCCAATAGTACTAATTATGTGCATATCCTATTTTCTGGGCCTGAGTGGGAGGCATTTTACTTTGGGCACACCAGACTCTCCAAAACCGTCACCTCGGGAGCCGCTCCCTAAGACGTTAAGACAACAACATTGCAAGGCAGCAACACATGACAACACAGCGTGGTGGCAACACAACATGACAACAACATGGTAGCAACACAACATGGTACCAGCACAAAACATGGTACAAACATTATTGGTTACAGACAACAGCACAAAGGGCAAGACGGTAGAGACAACAATACATCACGAAAACAGCCACAACTGTCAGTAAGAGTGTCCATGATTGAGTCTTTGAATGAAGAGATTGAGATAAAATTGTCCAGTTTGAGTGTTTGTTGCAGCTCGTTCCAGTCGCTGGCTGCAGTGAACTGAAAAGACAAGCCACCCAGGGATGTGTGTGCTTTGGGGACCTTTAACAGAATGTGACTGGCAGAACGGGTGTTGTATGTGGAGGATGAGGGCTGCAGTAGATCTCTCAGAAAGGGGGGAGTGAGGCAGGAGGGAGTGAGTCCTAAGAGGGTTTTATAAATAAGCATCAACCAGTGGATCTTGCGACAGGTATATAGAGATGACCAGTTTACAGAGGAGTGTGGAGTGCAGTGATGTGTCCCATAAGGAGCATTGGTGGCAAATCTGATGGCCGAATGGTAAAGAACATCTAGCCTCTCGAGAGCACCCTTACCTGCCAATCTATAAATTATGTCTCCGTAATCTAACATGGGTAGGATGTTCATCTGAATCAGGGTTAGTTTGGCAGCTGGTGTGAAATAGGATCGATTACGATAGAGGAAACCAAGTCTAGATTTAACTTTAGCCTGCAGCTTTGATATGTGCTGAGAGAAGGACAGTCTACCGAGGTAGACATCACACCTGTGGGGAGAGGGGCATTCTTCTTACCAAACCACATTACCTTTGTTTTGGAGGTGTTCAGAACAAGGTTAAAGGTAAAGAAAGCTTGTTGGACACTAAGAAAGCTTTGTTGCAGAGCATTTAACTTGTTAGGGAGTGGCAGCTGAGGGGTCGGTTTTGGAGAGTCTGGCGTGCCCAAAGTAAAATGCTTGCCACCCAGGCTCAGAAACTAAGATATGGACATAATTAGTACTATTGGATAGGAAACACTCTGAGGTTTCCAAAAGTGTTATCATTTTGTCTGTGAGTGTAAGAGAAGTCATTTGGCAGGCAAAAAACTGAGATTTTTCCATCCGGAAATGTCATTCCTTTTGGCTTATAGCTCACTTTGAGCCTTTGCCTATAAAAAACTATTTATACCAGGACACTGGATGTAGTACCTACTGATTCCACTAGATGTCAGCAGTNTTGCACGTTTTTGAACGCACATTTTGCTGAGCGGTCCACTTTATTTGACTTATATAACGTTTAGGTGACCATCCAAGTGAAAGATTATCACTTTTATTCATAAAAGATAAGCTAAGGAAGCATTTTAAATCGTTTTTGTTTTGTTGAGGGAAAGTTTATAGGTATAGTTGAACGCGTTCTCGTCACATTGGATTTTCTGAACACAAAGTGCCAACCAAAAGGAGATTTAAGGATATAATAAATTACTTTTTCTAACCAAATACCCATGGATTGTCTTCGTTGGACACTTAGGAAGCCCTCTGCAGACGTTCTACAAAAGGTAAGGCACAGGCTGGCCGCCAAGGACCTGCTGCCTTGGCGGCCAGCTTGGCGGCTGTAGCTTCTTTCTTGGCGTTCACGTAGTTCTGACATGCCAGATCCAGTGGGATGCATGGTGCTGAGGATGCAAACACTCTTATTTCTTTTGCATCTGTACACCATGAGTGTTGATTTACCACTCTCAATCACTGATGTGGAGTACAGCTCCACTGGTACATTGTTTTGCGCAGAGGGGGGCAGCTCCTGTCTTTGTTTGTTCACTGCAAAGCGTCAATACAGGATTACGATTGAATCCTGCTACACCGGCTCGTCGGACGTGGCAGGGCTTGAAAACTATTACGGACTACAAAGGGAAACCCAGACGCGAGCTTCTCAGTGACGCGAGCTTACCAGATGAGCTAAATGCCTTTTATGCTCGCTTCGAGGCAAGCAACACTGAAGCATGCACGAGAGCACCAGCTGTTCTGGATGACTGTGTGATAACGCTCTCGGTAGCCGATGTGAGCAAGACCTTTAAACAGGTCTACATTCTTAAAGTAGCGGGGCCAGACGGATTACCAGGACGTGAACTCAAAGCATACGCGGACCAAGTGGAAAGTGTCTTCACTGACATTTTCAACCTCTCCCTGATCGAGTCTGTTATACCTACATTTTTCAAGCAGACTGTAACCTGCCTAAATGATTACCCCGTAGTCGAGTCGGTAGCCATGAAGTGCTTAGAAAGACTGGTCATCAACACCATCCTTCTGGATACCTAGACCCACTCCAATTCGCATACCGCACCAACAGATCCGCAGATGACGCAATCTCAATCGCACTCCACACTGCCCTTTCCCATCTGGACAAAAGGAACACCTATGTGAGAATGCTGTTCATTGAATACAGCTCAGCGTTCAACACCATAGTGCCCACGAAGCTCATTACTAAGCTAAGGACCCTGGGACTAAACACCTCCCTCTGCAACTGGATCCTGGACGTGCCGCCCCCAGGTGGTAAGGGTAGGCAACAACATGTCTGCCACACTGATCCTCAACACTGGGGCAAAACAGCGGCGTGTATTTGGTCCCTTCCTGTACTCCCTGTTCACCCACGACTGCGTGGCCAAACACGACTCCAACACCATCATTAAGTTTGCTGACGACACAACAGTGGTAGGCATGATCACCGACTATGATGAGACAGCCTATAGGGAGGAGGTCAGAGACCTGGCAGTGTGGTGCCAGGACAACAACCTCTCCCTCAATGTGAGCAAGACAAAGGAGCTGATCGTGGACTACAGGAAAAGGCGGGCCGAACACCATCGAACTATCATGGTCCATCACCATCGAACTATCATGGTCCAAACACAGCAAGACAATTTGTACCGAGCAGGCTAGTCTTCTTTACAATTAACTTGTCTGCCAGGGAAATTGATGTGAAGAAGTTGTCCGTGGTCACATTCCTACCTTTGCCCATGTAAGGCACCACAGTCTCATACAGTCGCTCAACCACTGGCCTGGTTTCATCTTTCCCCTGATATGGAAAGCCCTTGAGCAAGTACTTGGTTTCGACATTGGCGGCTAACCAAAACTTAACTGAAGTCACATGCACCATTATCTGTTTCTGTCTGGTTTCTAGCAGTAATTTTACGTTTATTATGTTACTAGTTTTTGCTTATACTAGCCGGAGCAATGCTGCTGCGCGAGTGGTCATGTGCGTAATGCAAGGACAGCATGGATATTCTTGGAAAAACTGAAATTTGGAAAAAGAGCTGCACCTTGTAGAAGACAATGATATCAACAGCAAGGTGTGAGGTCAGGATCTTGGGTTAAACTCTCAATGCCACCCTCAATCCTTCTCTGTCCAGCTCTACATCTGTCCTTCATCAGGTCCCCTCCTTCTCTCTCTCTTTATCTGTCTCTCTCTCCCTTTCTCTCTGGTGGTGTTCCACAGCTGTTTTGAGCAGACGGTGCTCTCATAATCAGTTGCGTACCACAAGGTCTGAACAGTTTTATAGTTAATCTCATGCAATTCTACACATTTTGCAATGAGACTGAGATAATTTTGAATGTTTAAAGCTAATTTCCTGCTATTCTACACATTGCCTTGGAGCAGAGAGAAAAATGTACAGTTTTGTAGCTAATCTCATGCTTTTCTACACATATTACCATGGGGCAGAGAGAAGAATGTGCACCTCCAGGGGGCCCCAACCTCCCTAAAATATAAATATAGTTATTATACATTTTTGAGAGACCGTGGGCCTCCCCTGCCTTGCAGGGGCTGCGGGTGTTTGTGGTACGCCAGTGCTCACCATACTACCTATATGCATTTACTCACTGTGCCTCTCTCAGGAAGGAGTACAAACACACGGACACACACACAGTCAAATGAGACATCCTGGGAGCAGACACAGTGGTCCGTTACCAGACGATGCTGTCGTGTCTATAGAAACCAGTGCTACAGTTACCAACCACTTCCATCATCTTTAAATCACCATCTGGTTTTACAAACACTGCTCTTGAACACTCAACAGATGCCAGGGAAGTTAGCTCTGCCTGTAGTTGTGTCTTTGTGCCAAGCTAAGCTGTGGCATAGTAGTGGATTTGAAGGCTTTGTTGATTTGTCATGTTGGGTGACAGTCTTATACACTGAGTGTACAAAACATTTGGTCCGTGACAAAACACTGCTTGGTCCGTGACATGACTAGGTCAATCCAGGTGAAAGCTATGATCCATTATTGATGTCACTTGTTAAATACATTTCAATCAGTGTAGATGAAGGGGAGGAGACAGGTTAAAGAATACATTTTAAGCCTTGAGACATGGATTGTGTATGTGTGCCATTCAGAGGGGGAGTGGGCAAGAAACAATATTTAAGTGCCTTTGAACGGGGTATGGTATTAGGTGCCAGGCACACAGGTTTGTGTTAAGAACTGCAACGCTGCTGGGTTTGAACAGTTTTCCGTGTGAATATTGAATGGTCCATGACAAAAAGGACATCCAGCCAACATGACACAACTGTGAGAATCATTGGAGTCAACATGGGCCGGCAACACTGAGGAACTGCCCACTCACCCTCTGAATGGCACACATACACAATCCATGTCTCAATTGTTTCAAGGCTTAAAATGCCTTCTTTAACCTGCCTCCTCCCCTTCATCTACACTGATTGAAATGGATTAAACAAGTGACATCAATAAGATGTATTTTTAATGTTTTGTACGCTCAATGTAAGTGTTCATCTGTTGGTGTAGCCTGTAGAACATAGTTGCCGTTTTGTTTTTAGTCATTCCGATTGCTTAACTTCTGTTATTCCTCCAACAGCTTCACTACCACACTTGTCCATTTGGACTCAGTAGGAGCAGTTCAGTTGTGTTGAGTGTGAGTTGCTGCTGAATGACCAACCTCCACACGTTTCGTAGGAGGTGGGAGGTGGATATATGTGACCAACCACCTTGATTCGGTCATATGTAGCAACATTTGTTATTTGTATTTTTACATTGGATAAAAGCAGAGACACAGAGATCAAAATTATATATCATACACTGCATTTGAGGAACAGTGGGGAAGTAATTCTGTTTTGAAAGTTGATAAACTTGTAACTTCACTTTTGAGAAAATGGCCGTTTAATTTTTTGGTACCTACTGGAGAGCTTTTCTTTGTCTACACCCATTCAACAGCATTCACACCCTCTTAAGCTTTAGCCCCACCCATCTCTTCAAAGGTTGAGCCGAGCGTTCTGTCCTAACAACAACAGTCAAGTACTCAAGCTAACTGGCTAACATGAGAGAACCGTTCACTGACCATTTTACTTGCACTAGCAGAGCTGGTTAGGCTGTTTTCATGTTATCCAGAGCGTTGGTGACTGTAACTGTGCTGCTGGCAACAATTTACACCGGCCATATTCACTGTGTGTTGAGCGTTCCTAAATTCGTCCGTTTTTCTGTGCTCTGGCACACTCAGACGAGAGTGCTCTGAAATCAGGGTAGATAGTCAGAGCGAATATACCAGCTACATCTATCAGCAGTTGTTACAGTGACATTCTATTGAAATGGTTACTTGCTTGGTGGATGGAGTCTTTTGTTAAGACATGTAGCTTGCTAGCTAGGTAAATAATGAACCATCATCCCAATTTATGAAGTTACTACCCTGCATGAATCTGCAGGTAGCTAACCAAACAGGTTCAATGTTAGCTAGCTAACTTTAGGCTAAAAATAGCAAAGCAAATGGCTCTGAGATACGAATAAAAACATCATACACGTAACATTAGCTAGTAGGCCAGCCAGCTAACATTAGCTAGCTAGCTAACAGTACACTTTAACTTGAAATGAAAACAAATTTCTTTCAAAATTAAAAACCTATAATATTTGAAAATGTAGCTAGCTAGACTATCTTACCCGTATACATCATGAATGGACACGTCTCCTGTCACGGATACCATGGTTGCTCTTAGTTTGAAGATGATATCCAGAGGTGTTTATCTCCATCTCCTTAGCTATCATACTCTAATTCCACTGATTTCAAAACTCGGTCCTCCAGAAAGTGGAGAGGAACACTTATGCACACAACATTTGGTAGGAGGTGGGAGGTGGATAGGCAGGCCACAGCCAGAGTATGTCAGCTTTAAATCAATGATATGGCCTCACCCATGAACACATAACTGTTATTCCCCTTCAGAAGAATGACACACATTTGTTTTGGCTCTCTCTTCAAGTGTTATATGGCGGCAGTAGCCTATAACACACACACACACACACACAGAGTGCAGTGTGGTTTGTGAACTGTGAAAGGGGTTAGGTTTTATGAAAGTGGTGACATTATAACATCCTGACACAGCTCCATGGCAAACAGCTCTGAAGGTCAGTGTGTGTGTGTGTGTCTGTGTGTGTGTGTGTGTGTTTTTGTGTGTGTTCAGTAGTTGTCACTCTGCTCTGTCTCTCCCTCTTTTCTCTTTTTATCCACTCCAACACATTCTCTCTCCCCCTGTATCTCTACCTCCCGCCCTCCGACTCTCTCAGCATCAACTCGATACCTCATTCTGTTTCTCTTTACTTCTCTTCAAAAGAGCAAGAGAGAGTGAGAGAGCGAGAGAGACAGAGAGAGCAAGAGAACGAGCTGAGAGAGCGAGAACAAGCTTAGAGAGACAGAGAGAGAGAGAGAGAGAGAGAGAGAGAACGAGCTGAGAGAGAACGAGCTGAGAGAGAACGAGCTGAGAGAGAGAGAACTAGTTGAGAGAGAGAGAACAAGCTAAGAGAGAGAGAAAACGAGTTGAGAGAGAGAGGGAGAACGAGCTGAGAGAGAGAGAGAACGAGCTGAGAGAGAGAGAGAACGAGCTGAGAGAGAGGAAGAACGAGCTGAGAGAGAGTTAGAGAGAATGAGCTGAGAAAGAGAGAGAGAGAAAACGAGCTGAGAGTGAGAAAGATAGAGAACGAGCTGAGAGAGAGAGAGAGAGAGA
>QNTS01002360.1:71057-103226 GCA_003317085.1 Hucho hucho | reverse complement strand
GAGAGAGAGAGAGAACGAGCTGAGAGAGAGAGAGAGAGAGAGAGAGAGAGAGAGAGAGAGAGAGAGAGAGAGGGGGAGAGAACAAACTGAGAGAGAGAGAATGAGCTGAGAGAGAGAGAGAGAATGAGCTGAGAGACAAGGCAAGAAGGTGTGTTCCTGTGTGTAAGATGGACTCTCAGAGCAGGTGGGCTACAGGTGTAGCTGGATAGAAAGAAAGACAAAGGGAGAGGGGGGAGGGTGAGGTAAAGAGAGGGGTGAGGAACTGATGACATTACATTTTTACACTATGTGTCAGCTACCAGACCTGTGTAGGTGTAATTTGAATGAGAGCAGTCCTCTTTATAAAGTCTCAATTCAGAATTAGAGGTTCATCCATGTTTCTCAAATGTCAAATTTCGAAGTTGTTCCAAATGTCACATTTCTAAGTGTTAAAGGTTACGTTTAGGCATTAACTAGAATCTTTAAGGTTAGGCATTAACTCAGAATGGTTAAGGTAAGGGTTAACGTTTGGGATAGGCTTTAAAAACAACAACTTTTTATCGCTGGATTCAAACATGAAACCTTTTAACCATAGGCAGATGTTAACGTCCACCCTGGCACTCACTGTTTCCCCTTGTGGCCTTTTCCACGTCATCTCCTGACATGCTCAGACATGGATGGATGTCAAATACTGACTTGTAACACGGTTGACCTGCCAATCATAAACACTGCATTCATCTCTCTATCTTACCCGACGTTGAGTTGTTCAGGTCTTGTTTTAAAATATTTTTGAACATTTGAATCAAGGTTTTTCTACAAGAATCACACACTTTTCCACCAAGTTTATGAAACAGTAGATGTTAATGTGTTATTATTAGGAAACAGCACTAGAAGGGAACCCGGAGTGATTTACTACTTCCCAGTGTTTAGATACAAAAGGTACCTGGAAATGTGTGTCCTTTTCACCACTCATCGAAAACTCTAGACACATCTGGCCACACAGTTAGTTGAATGTTACTGATAGTCTGTAGAGCATCTACAGATGGACTATCTAAATAAATTGTTACCACACATCTATCTCAGCTAGAGACATGTTTGAACTAGTTACATAAGTAAACTAACTGAGGTTGAAAGGCTTTATAGTTGATGATGCTTTAAATTGGTCATTCCCACTTCCAGTTCTGGTGAAACAGTGTCAACAGTCTTCAAGAGACCAGGATGAGTTTACAATGACACATACTCAAATATATACACACATGCACAAACATACATACAAAGTACACACATGCACACAAACACACATGCACACACATACACACACCCAGGGGCTTGAGCTCCCTTAATTGTTGGAAGCTGTTGGTTGGGCTCTTTGTCTTTCTCCTGCAAATAGCCTGGGATTACTGGACCTTTCATACTACTGTATGTGTGTGTGTGTGTCCTGGGACAATCTTAAGATTACGCTGTCTTTCCTCCTCCATGTGTGATATGGGAAAATCCATATGCAACAGAAGTCTAATACCTTAATCCACAATGCTCTCACAGGCAAAGCCTCCATCAGATTATAAAGCAGGGGACAAAGTCACTGCAGACTCTTTCTCTCCTTCCTTCTTCCTCTCTCTCTCCCTCTCTCTCTCCTTCTCCTTCTCCCTCCCTCTCCCTCTTTCTCCCTTTCCCTCTCCCTCTGTCTCCTCTCTGTCTGTCTCTCTCTCTCTCTCTCCTCCCTATGATCTAATCACCATCGCACTGCACACTGCCCTATCCCATCTAGACAAGAGGAATACCTATGTAAGAATGCTGTTCATCGACAACAGCTCAGCCTTCAAACACCATAGGGCCCTCTAAGCTCATCACTAAGCTCGGGCGCTGGGTCTGAAGCCCTCCCTGTGCAACTAAGTCCTGGACTTCTTGAAGGGCTGACCCCATGTGGTGAAGGTAGGCAACAACACCTCCGCCACTCTGATCCTCAACACGTGGGCCCCACAGGGGTGCGTGGCCTCCTGTACTCCCTGTTCCCCCATGACTGCTTGGCCACGCACATCTCCAATTTAATTATCAAGTTTGCTAATGACACAACAGTGGTAGGCCGGATTACCAACAACGACGAAACAGCCTACAGGGAGGAGGTGAGGGCCCTTTCAGAGTGGTGCCAGGAAAATAACCTCTCCCTGAGTGGCAACAAAATGAAGGAGCTGATTGTGGACTTCAGGAGACAGCAGAGAGCACACCCCCATCACATCAACGGGGCCGCAGTGGAGAGGGTGAAAAGCATCAAGTTCCTTCAAGCGCCTCTTCAACCTCAGGAGGCTGAACACATTTGGCTTGGCCCTTAAGACCCTCAAGAATTTATACAGATGTACCATTGAGAGCTTCCTATCGGGCTGTATCACCGCCTGGTACAGCAATTGCACCATCCGCAACCGCAGGGCTCTACAGAGGGTGATGCGGTCATCCCAACGCATCATCGGGGGCACATTGCCTGCCCTCCAGGACAGCTATAGCACCCGGTGTCACAGGAAGGTCAAGAATATCATCAAGGACAACAACCACCCGAGCCACGGCCTGTTCACCCTGCTACCATCTAGAAGGCAGAGACAGTACAGGTGCATCAAACCTGGGAACGAGAGACTGAGAAACAGCTTCTATCTCCAGGCCATCAGACTGTTAAATTGTCCCCACTAGCCGGCCTCCGCCCAGTACCCTGCCCTGAACATTTTCTATTTATATACTCCATAATGTCTATACACACCATTATATACATATACGGGATATGTAGTTATATTCCAGACTCTGACATTGCTTGTTCTGATATTTCTTAATTTCTTTTTTTTTTTTTGCGATCTGCTTGTACTGTTTGTATTGTTAGGTATTACTGCAATGTTGGAGCTAGAAACACAAGCATTTCACTGCACCTGCGATAACATTTGCAAAATATGTGTATGCGACCAATAACATGTGATTTGATTTGAAATCTGTCCCTCTCTGTTGCTCTCTCTATACAGTATATATCTCTGACCTCTCTCCATCCCCATATCTCTTTCTCTCTCCCCCATCCTCTCTCTATACATCCCCTCATCTTTGAGTAGAGCAAAATAGAGCCGAGAGCAGCCGATTTTGTCGATAAACTGTTTGTCATTATAAAACATACACGTTCCCATGCCCAACGATACAGTATATGTCAATCAACACCAGCTGGAGATTAAACTTGGCACACACACTGTTGACTTAGACGATGAGGGAAATACTACATCTTAAAACTTCCATCAGTACGTCATCAATATTTATATACCCTGACAGCACATCCCCTCTGTACAAGGGAGAGGGGGAGAGGGAGAGGGAGAGGGAGAGGGAGAGGGAGAGAGAGAGAGAGAGAGAGAGAGAGAGAGAGAGAGAGAGAGAGAGAGAGAGAGAATCCATTAGCAGCCTTTCTTGCTATCCTCTGACATCCAGTATATTATACACGCCTGCACACCTGCTGCGATCCAAGAGTACCATCTAGAAATGAGAAACACATGTCCTCAGTTGTGTGTGCGCAAACGTGCCTGCATGTGTGTGTGTGAAACGACCCCAGCGAAGGTAATATGGCAACCCTATGTGTCTATTTCTCCCCTCTCCCTATCAATCAGTAGGCCAGTTAAACAGCAGGGAATGTAGCTGGCTCTCATGTCACATTCTCCAGTGACTGTCAGAGCAGCGCTGGGGAAAGTTTCCAAAGCGTTGTGGGAATGTTTCACTGGCTCTGCCTTGTGTTGTACACTTGTTTCTCTGGTCTATATCGAAGGATGGAGGGAGGAAATTAAGTCATCCTCTACGCTCTTAGAAAAAAGGGTTGCTGAAGGGTTCTTCAGTTGTCCCCATAGGAGAACCCTTTTTGGATACAGGTAGAACCCTTTTGGGTTGCATGTTGAACCCCTAACCAAAAAGGGTTCTTCAAAGGGTTCTCCTATGGGGACATCCTCAGAACCCTTTTAGGTTCTAGATAACACCTTTTTTTTCTAAGAGTGCGCAATTTGTTTTACATCCCATCAAAGTCACATCCAAATCCATGTGGGCTTCATGGTTAATGCTATTTAAAGGACATAAATTCTGCCAAAGCATTTGATAATGAAACAGCTTATCCGACTGTCTTTTAACACTACACCTCCTTTTCCCCTCTCTTTCATTCTCCCTACAAACCAACTCTCCCACCACAATTAGCCAACTGCTCTAACTCCTGTTGCCTAGTGTGTGTGCTGTAGCCGGGGTCAGAGAAAGTTCAGCTGCCCTCGGCTAAACACATTCACTGTTGATTCAGATCAACAAGTCATCCTTTACTCTGGGCTTGTATGATACACACACACGCGCGCGCGCACGCACGCACGCACGCACACACACACACATACACACATTTGGGCTGAAACAAATTAATCTGTAAGCTCTGTGTACCCGCCAGCGCCTGGAGCACTTATCTGGGGTTGTGAGCCGCTGTGTTTGTGTGTGTGTGTGTGTATAATATGCATGTGTACCTTTACATGTACAAGTGTGTTTATGTTTTTGTGTATATTTGAGTGGACTTTGAATTGCCTTGACATGCATAGAGTAATATGCATTGATAAATGCTACATTTTCAGGTTGGAAAGTTTGGGAATACTGTGTGAGTGTAGGTATAATACAATATAACAATGAATTAAAAAGAGAGAGAGGGAGGGTTGAATAAAGGTGTGAGGGAGGAAGGGGGAAGAAAAGGAGGGAGGGATGAATAAAGGAGGGAGGGAGGAAGAGAGGGAGGAATAAATAAAGGAGGTGGGAGGGAGGGATAGAGAAGGAGGTGAGAGGGAGGAAGAGAGAAGGAGGAGGGAGGGAGGGAGGCATGGGGCTGGTGGGGAGAAGGATGTAATGAAAAGCTATTCTCCCTTTTCATTACACAGGTGGGATAGCCTCTCTCTCTTTCTCTCTCTCTCTCTCTCTCTCTCTCTCTCTCTTTCTCTCACATTCTCTATGGCCCTTCCACTGTATGATTTCACTTTCAATAAATATATCTTCCTTTTATCTTAAAGTGGTTGGATTGACTCTCTCTCGATCTCTCACTCCTACCCTCTCTCTTTCTCTCCTTCCTTCCCTCACTCTTTCTCTCACTCCTACCCTCTCTCTTTCTCTCCTTCATTCATTCCCGCTCTCTTTTTCTCCCTCCTTCCCTCTCTCTTTCTCCCACTCCTTCCCTCTCTCTTTTTGTCGTCCTCGCTCTATCTATCCAGCGGCTAGAGCTGAGCTGAGCTCTTGAGCAGAGGCTGATGGGAGTTCATTTGGGTGAGGTGTGTGTGTGTGAACTATGTCAATGGACTGTGTAATTGAAATGGAAATAAGCCAATCAGGGACTGGTGTGCCACGGTACCTTACCCTGCATGCACCTTACTGTTCCAGCTCTCCCAACTCTCAGAGAGTGTTTGTGTGTTTGTAGGAAGTGGCTAGGATGGTTTTCTGCCCTGCCGAGGGGATGTGTTTGAGCAGTGTAATCAGCTGGTAATAAAATGTCTAAACACCACACACAGCCAGGGTGATTACGAGCCCATTTCCTCCCCAGCACTGTGTGGTGATCTGGATCTCTCTGGTAACAGCTGTAGCATAACAAATACATGTCATTATATTGGTTGGACAATTAGCCTGCCATCCACTGTCGGTTTAATTACCCTGCTAAGTGATCAGGGCATCAAGGACTGGACAGGTTTTCTACTTTACCGATGGAGTGTGTGTGTGTGTGTATGTGTGTGTGTGTGTGTCATTTAACAGGGAGGTATTTGTCTTGGAGTGTCTCTCTCTTCTACTGCCGGTTCAATTTGGTAGAGAAGATGTCAAAGTCATCTGCACACACACACTTAGACGCATATACACACACACACACACACACACACACACACACACACACACACACACACACACACACACACACACACACACACACACACACACACACACACACACACACACACACACACACACACACACACACACACACACACACACAGGTAGGAGTGAGAGATCGACATTGAGTCAATTCAACCACTTTAAGATGAAAGGAAGATATATTTATTGAAACTGAAATCATAGAGTGGAATGGCCAGAGAGAAGAGAGAGAGAGAGCGAGAGAGAGAGAGAGAGAGAGAGAGAGAGAGAAAGAGAGAGAGAGAGAGAGAGAGGCTATCCCACCTGTGCAATGAAAAGGGAGAATAGCTTTTTCATTACATCCTACTCCCCCACCAGCCCCATGCTTCCCTCCCTCCCACCTCCTTTATTCGTTCCTCCCTCTCTTCCTCCCTCCCACCTCCTTTATTCGTTCCTCCCTCTCTTCCTCCCTCCCACCTCCTTTATTCATCCCTCCCTCCCTTGTTTTGATTACATGTCCATTCTGTAGTGATAATGGTTTCATTTTGCTGGTGAATTCCAGCATTGTTTAAAAAAACGCACGGTCAGTCGTGTCGGTATTGATAAACACCAAGAAGTTAAGACCGTAAAAAAACATGAACAATCTTTTTGTTCTACCTGTAACCTTTTACGTGGCAGATTTGGACAATGATACACGCCTAAAATGTAACCCAGTGACTGTACAGTAACATGCTATCCATGAAGTCAGAGCTCTGGCTCTGTGCTTCACAGCTCTGTATGGGTTTTGACTGACAGACGTTCTGAACTTGAGCACCTCGCACGAAAAGAAGTTGCCCCCATCCCTCCCTCTAACTGGGCAACCTTTGCAAATGAGTGAGGGAAATTCTGTAAATTAAGAAGACTATATGTATTTTGAAAGATGAGACGTTGAGGATTAAAATAAATACTGCTTTGATGTCATTCAAAAATTTATTTATTTATTTTGATTTCAACTTTATTTAACCAGGTAGGCAAGTTGAGAACAAGTTCTCATTTACTGCGACCTGGCCAAGATAAAGCAAAGCAGTTTGACACATACAACAACACAGAGTTACACATGGAGTAAAACAAACATACAGCAAATAATACAATAGAAAAAAACAAATCTATATACAAAGAATGCAAATGAGGTAAGGTAAGGCAATAAATAGGCCATGGTGGTAAAGTAATTACAATATAGCATTTAAACACTGGAATGGTAGATGTGCAGTAGATGAATGTGCAATGTAGAAAAAGTGGGGTCCAAAGGAACAAGATAAATAAATAAATACGGTAGGGGATGAGGTAGTTGGTTGGGCTATTTACAGATCGGCTATATACAGGTGCAGTGGTCTGTGAGCTGCTCTGACAGCTGGTGCTTAAAGCTGGTGAGGGAGATAAGTGTCTCCAGTAAACAAGTCAAATGTGCACTTCACATTTCCATGTCATGTACAGAGTCAGCTTTTATGATGACTATGGTTGATGTACAGTTACAAGATGACATGGCGTCATACCCGGGGTTGTTCTGAACAGAATGAGCCTGCTTGTTTATTGTGAATCAAATTTGCCGTGGCACACACATCTGAATGGACTCATGACTCCTTTCTATGCGCACCCGAATGATGATATTTTTCCCAGAATTGCCTTATGAAAGCCTAACACTGTTACGTCATATTTTATAACTTAACTAATCATGTTGGCAATAGAACAGACTTTTCAAACACCAACAGTAATTGTGTGAAGACGGATGATGCAGGGTTGTGTTGCCAACAAAACAACTACAAGTTTGCTTGTTCCACTTCCTCAACGGAGAGCTCAAAAAAGCACCTTAAAGTTTAAGACTCTTGATTGTGGCCACTTGGAGACACCAGTTAGTCCTCTCAGTCAGACCCTTGTCATTTTTTTTGTCTTATATTGCACCTACCCCACATTTTCCAGGATTATTCTTACCATCTACTGAATGTATCCAGAGTGTTTTCAGATGCATTTCGTTATCAACAAAGGTGGCGAAAAGTACAGTAAATGTAAAATACACATAAAATCAACAGTGTAATGTTTGGATTCAGTCTTGTGCCAGGTAAACTGTTGTGTCCTCACCTTTGGTCTAATAATTTTCACATAATCTCAAAACTGTTCCCTTTCAATTGCCACCATGGTTGTGAAATATGCTGTTCATATTTCCTCTGTAAGAAACATTTCAATGTAGCCCTGTTCATACAGGCCAATTCCCAGGAGGGTAAAGGGTTCATCAGACCTTTTAGAGAAGATATTTGATGTTTTACTCCCTGGTACACATAGGTACAACAATCTGTCTCTAAGATGTTGAACTAGTAGGCTATGTGTAGATTGGCTTTGGCTGAGGACACTAGCCCACAGCTGCCTGGCTTTGTATCAGCACTTTAAGCCTTCCCCAAACCATAGCTCCAACCAATCGGAATTAATATCTAAACTTAACCCTTTGAGTTGTTTCTGTTTTAACCCTGTAACCACGTGGAATTAACCCTGTAACCACGCGGAATTAACCCTGTAACCACGCGGAATTAACCCTGTAACCACGTGCAATTAATATGTCAAAAATAGACGTTCATCCATAATAAAGTTGAAATTCAAAAAGAAACTATGAGATCCACCAACCCATGCACACATGCACACACATAGACACACACACGCACGCACGCACACACACGTGCACACACACTCACACACATACAGGAAGTAGTCTGGGGGGGTGAAGGGAAACGATAATGTGTACACACAAACAAACCCATGTACACACACAGCAGAGAGGCTGAGCAGCGGAAATGTGTGTTGTGAGAGGATGTGATTATTAAGTCAGTGACATTTAAGCCAGAGGAGATGTATTACTCTGTCTGTGGGTTGCAATGACATGTTTTAAATGAGATGTTACACATGAGATGCTGCCCGAAAGGTAAACAGTTTCACTCAGCTATTTATTCTGAATGAGTAAACACAGGAAAGCAGCATTAGACGCTAGCATAAACATCACACAAACGTACATACACACATGTTACATACCACACACACACACACACACACACACACACACACACACACACACACACACACACACACACACACACACACACACACACACACACACACACACACACACACACACACACACACACACACACACACACACACCGAACAGATGGTGTCAGTCACAGAGTCCTCAAGCTAGCCCACTCTCCAAGATTAACATTGTTAGTGAAGGCTTCCAGATAGAACGTGATACTCCACAAAGAGAGATGGACTATCAAAGGCAATTCTCCCCTTCTCCCTGTCCACTAACAACTGGGGAGGAATGAAGCAGCTGTGTGTGTGTGTGTATGTATTGTCCCCATGAGCGTGTGATTAATAATGCACCCAGACCACCTTTATCATCGTAACATCATAGGCAGTCTGCTTACCTTGGCTGCAGAGCCAACTCTGTCAGAGGGAGGAGAGAATGTTGGAGGAGAGGAGAGAGGAGAGAGGAGAGAGGAGAGAGGAGAGAGGAGGGAGGGAGGGAGGTGAGAAGGAAGGAGGGAGGAGAGAGAGAGAGAGAGAGGAGAGAAGGAAGGAGAGAGGGAGAGAGGAGAGAGGGATGGAGGGAGGAGAGAGGGAGGGAAGAGGGAAGGAGGAGAGAAGGAGGGAGGAGAGAGAGGGAGAGAGTAGAGCGGGAAGGAGGAGGGAGAGGGAGAGAGGAGAGAGAGGAAGAGAGGAGAGAGCTAGAGAGGAGAGAGGGAAAATTAAAAGAGAAGAGAGACAAGGGGAAAGAGAGAGAGCGAGTTTGTGAGGGGAGGGGAGAAGAGAAATTGGAAAAGGGAGAGATGAGGAGTAGAGAATGAAGTAAAGACGAAAGGAAGTGCAGTGTGCTAAGTGCTGTCTAAGTCCCATGTACAAGGCAGAGAGGTTTTCAATTAAAAATCAACCTCTTCTCAGGTCCAGACATAGCAAAGGTTAGGTAGAGTTAGGCTCAGCAACCTGAAGTTAGAGTCAGCTTGCCCCAGATCCACCCCTCAGCCAACTGCTCTAACGACATTCACACTAATTGCTCTGAGGCATGGTCAGACAGTTGTTAGTCGACAAATCAAAGAGGAATTCGGACCTGAGCCTATGTGTGCATTAGTGTGTGTGTGTGTGCTTGTGTGTGTGCGTGTGTAAGTGTGTGTGCATGTGCGTGTGTGTCCAGGGTTGGGGATTAACGGATTACAAAGAAACTGTAATCTGTTACGTTACCAGCACAAAAATTGCAATCTGTTTACAGGAACTTTTTTAAAAACTAGATGATAACTTGTTGGATTACTTTGAAATTCAGATAGATTGTTTTCGAAAAAATACTTAAATTACACCTTTCTGTTTTCAGAATGACATTCAATTCAGCATTGAAAAAAAGTGCAAGTTTAAGTTTGTTCTGCCTGAGCGAGTCTGACCACATCAGAGACCACTATGATGACACAAAATCGCGGGAAAAGAGCAGGAATAGGCTTTTGTAGCCTACAGTCCAAGCCATGTCTTCCAATGATATAACTGCTGTCGGCATCAAAGATTATACGACCAACTTGAATAAACACTTGGAGGTAAGGACAACAGGGGCGTTGTAACCTATGGGCCTATTATTGATATCTGCATAGCAATGATATGCATCACACTGCTGCTCTCTCAATTATATGGTTGTGGATGACTGATCACAAATGTATAGGTGTATTATACCCCAATAATTGTTTAATTGAAGAAGTGTAGGCTAAGCTGCCTATCAATCACTGTTTATGTGACCCGTGGACAGCCAGTGAAAAATGTGCTCTTGCAGCTGCAATTTGATTTCATTTGATTTGTGGATCCCAACCTGTGGAATAATAGTTTGAGGGAGTTCCTCCGCACATACTGTAAAAAAAAAGTTTAATTTATGAAAACCATGAGTGGGGCTTTGATTGCTCAATCTAATTTGATCTGATAAAAAAAAAACTATTCCAAAGGCCTAACGAACATATGCTTAAACTTGTTCACTTTTGAAAGACTTCAACAGCTGCAAATTATCGAGATATCAAAGTGTCACGCATAGAAATCTTCTTTGAAATTAATTAAGTGTTCAAATTCTTAATTCTATGGTATCACCAACAACAACATAAACAATAGGCCTATCCATAGTATGTATTATAGCATTCATTCTTTCACGTTATGCAAAAGCACTTTTCGGTAGTGTTCGAAGCATGCCATTCCATTAGAGCAGCATTTATATTTCAACCATGTTTTGAAGCAATGAGCCCAATCAGCTCCATGACAACAACCTAAACAACATAGCAGACTAATATGCCCTTTGTTTTGAGGTTAAATTGAGGTAAAACAAATAGACTAATCTACAGTATATTTCCATAGTATTGTCCTATTCTTGGTGTTCAAGGGGTATTTACCTAATTGGAAGGACTGGAAATCTGTCAGACTTTGTTTTTTAATGTACATATGTAGCCCAATAATTGTATTATCTCTATTGGAAGTAGAAAGCAATGGGTTAGAAGCCTACATAACCCATAAAGTAAAATGCAGCATCCATTTATGGCCAGCTATGTGAGCTCTAACATTGATTTATCTGGCAGTAGATGTCGTTCAATTGGTAATATACCTTTCTGTCTTCTTCCAATACCACTTAAGTAATCACAAAGTAACTGAAAGTAATCAGATTACGTCACTGAGTTTGTGGTAATCCAAAAGTTACGTTACTGATTACAATTTTGGACAGGTAACTATTAACTGTAACAAATTACATTTAGAAAGTAACCTACCCAACTCTGTGTGTGTCTGTGTTTGTGTCTGTGTATGCGTGTGCCTGTGCGTGTGTGTGTGTTCAGATGAGGGAATTAGAACATCATGACCCTGTGTAGAATGTTGTGGATCAGTGGAGTTTTAAACATGCCTCTATGCACAGCCTTCTGGAGGAAAACACATGCAGTATTTTGGCATCGTTTGACATTTACAGCCTCAACTATAGCACACCTCCCTGTGGACGCTTGAACCCTCTGATGTCTGAAATTTTCTTCTCTGAGTTTTCAAAATGCTGGAAGTAAATAAGGAAAAAGTATTTTTATGCAGCGCTTTCTGGCATCCAAAAGAGATATATTTTGTCCAAGTTGGATTCTTTAGTGTGTGATACATCATGTTGTAGAGAAGTGGTGTGCATACATTTCTGGGGATGGATTCATAGACAAACCTCCTCATTTACTAAAGCCAAACGGTTGCTTGGACATTTCTGAGGGATATCTGAAGAATGTTGAAAGATCCAACCTGCGCTCATAAACAAATGAATCAACATACTGTATAACATTGAGAAAATGTTAACTTGACTGTCGTGTGTGAGTTTTATAATTGAGGATGTTTAAGTTGTCTTCGGTAATCTTGTTGATACGAACTGAAGTGGACTTGGATTGGGAGTGGGAGTGTACTCATCAAGTCACGTTGACTTCAATGTCCAGAACACTGTGTACTGCAGAAACGTGTTTAGGACCAAGAATGCTACTTTTACTTTTAAAGTACTACTAAATCAGGGTGTGCAGAGTAAAGTCACTTCCTTGTTAAATTCTTGGGGGTGTTATGTAATGTACTGTTGTTGGTAATTGATAAATAATTGTAAAGTGTTTGAGGCACTTTCAGACCCTTTGTTTCTCTCCCTCCTTCCCTCTCTTTTTCTCTCCCTCCCTCCTTCCCTCTCCCTAAAACATTTTTTTTTTAGTTTTTGAGGCACTTTCAATGGTGTACGACTGTTATTGACTAATCAGGTCATTCTGACTGACTGACTGACTGCTGATTTTATCTTCCATTCCATCTGTAACTGAAGCCCTTCATCAGTCTTCCAAACACTAACAGTCTTTTCCTTGTCTTCTGTCCAATCAGGTTCCACCGCGGAGACTACCACATTGATGTGTGTATAAACGACTACCTGGATGTGTTCTGTCCCCACTATGAAGACACGGTGCCGGAGGAGCGGACAGAGCGCTATGTCCTCTACATGGTCAACTACGACGGCTACAGTACGTGTGACCACACGGCCAAGGGCTTTAAACGCTGGGAGTGTAACAGGCCTCACTCCCCCAATGGACCGCTCAAGTTCTCCGAGAAGTTCCAGCTCTTCACCCCCTTCTCTCTGGGCTTCGAGTTCAGACCGGGCAGAGAGTACTACTACATCTGTGAGTATTGACGTATATCACCATATACCGTATGTGAGAGTAATAGAGAGCACTGTTATGTGTTGAAGTCATGTGTGTTGAAGTCAGTCTGATGTCAGAGAGGACAGCAGATGCAGCCCTTAACGTGTTTAGAATTGTATTCAGTTGTATCAGAAGAACAACCATTTCACATCCAAGTTTGCATTGGAAGAATATGTGACTCATTTCAGGAAACTAGGCATATGTCGCACGTCACTACTTCACAGGAGAGGCATTTGAACATAAACATATATTTTTTTATCAAAATGCATTAACCTTCCCGCTAGCCATGATTGGCTGAAATAATGGATGGGCTGGACATGCCAAGAGATGAGTTCAGATTGGTCTGCCGTGTAGCACGCTTCTGTCTAAAACAATGGCTGCTCAGTATGTGTAGGTATCCTTTCTTTTTTTAAAGATATCACGAATAACTGCAAAAGTGTTGCTCTCCACTTTCTGAAGGACAGGGTTTTTAAATCAGTGGAATGCCCAGTGGAAGCAGAGTATGATATCTAAGGAGATGGAGAAAATTCTGGCGTTTGATTGCAAATATGCGGAGGGAGTCGAAAAGAATACACACAGAAGGCTGCTGTATTAAACACCTCTGTCCGGATTACATCTCCAAACTAAGGGCAACCATGGCATCCGTGACAGAGAGAGAGAAGTGTTCATCCATGTATACAGGTAAGAGAGTCTAGCTAGCTACATTTTCAGATATTATACATTTCAAATTTTGTCAGAAAGTAATTTAGGGATCCCTTAGGGATCCAATCCCGAGAACGGGATCGATTTTGACATCCGGTGAAATGCAGAGCGACAAATTCAAATTACAAAAATACAAATTTCAAACATTCATGAAAATACAAATGCTGCACACCCTTCAAAAGCTTAGACTCTTGTTAATCTAACAGCATTGTCAGATTTCAAAAAGGCTTTACGGCGAAAGCACATTTGATTGTCTGAGGACAGCGCCCCACTCAAAAACTCAATTAGCATAATAACATAACCAGCAGAGGTGTCACAAAACTCAAAAATAGCATAAAATAAATCGCTTACCTTTGATGATCTTCCTCTGATGGCATATCAAAGCGTCCAGGTTACACAATAAAAGGTCCTTTTGTTCGATAAAGTTCCTCTTTATATCCATATGGCTCCGTTTGGTTGGCACGTTCTGTTCAGTAATCCACCTGCCCAAAGGCTTTCATCCATGCAGACAAACGATATCCCAAAAGTACCCGTAAAGTTCGTCGAAAAAAGTCAAACAGCATTTGTAATCAATACTGAGATACCCTAAAATGAATATACACTATAATATTTCAGACGGAATATAACCTGCTGAATAGAAGAGAAAAAGACCGGAGCGCGCATTCCTTGTTACGCGCAAAATCCAAAACAGGACACTTGACGTGAACTCAGGAACAAGTGGTCTTACTCCCTTGATTTTCATGATTGAAGATTCCAACCTTTTTCTAAAGACTGTTAACATCTAGTGGAAGCTATAGGAACTGCAATCTGGGAGCTAAAATACCCTGCTTTGAATAGCATGCCAATTGAAAACAGTGTGACATGACTGATTCAGACATCCCGGATGGATTTTGCTCGGGCTTTTGCCTGCCATATCAGTTCTGTTATACTCACAGACATTATTTTAATGGTTTTAGAAACTTCAGAGTGTTTTCTATCCAAAGCTACTAATTATATGCATATCCTTTGGGCACATTTTTCATCCGAACTTCAAAATACTGCCCCCTAGCCCTAAGAAGTTGAAGCGTACTGTTAGCTAGGTAGCTAATATTATGGGATTACAGTTAATTGCTTAGCCAGCCATCTACAGTGAGGGAAAAAAGTATTTGATCCCCTGCTGATTTTGTACGTTTGCCCACTGACAAAGAAATGATCAGTCTATAATTTTAATGGTAGGTCTATTTGAACAGTGAGAGACAGAATAACAACAAAAGAATCCGGAAAAACGCATGTGAAAAATTTTATAAATTGATTTGCATTTTAATGAGGGAAATAAGTATTTGACCCCTCTGCAAAACATGACTTAGTACTTGGTGGCAAAACCCTTGTTGGCAATCACAGAGGTCAGATGTTTCTTGTAGTTGGCCACCAGGTTTGCACACATCTCAGGAGGGATTTTGTCCCACTCCTCTTTGCAGATCTTCTCCAAATCATTAAGGTTTCGAGGCTGACGTTTGGCAACTCGAACCGTCAGCTCCCTCCACAGATTTTCTATGGGATTAAGGTCTGGAGACTGGCTAGGCCACTCCAGGACCTTAATGTGCTTCTTCTTGAGCCACTCCTTTGTTGCCTTGGCTGTGTGTTTTGGGTCATTGTCATGCTGGAATACCCATCCACGACCCATTTTCAGTGCCCTGGCTGAGGGAAGGAGGTTCTAACCCAAGATTTGNCTGTCTCCTTAGCAGAAAAACACCCCCAAAGCATAATGTTTCCACCTTCATGTTTGACGGTGGGGATGATGTTCTTGGGGTCATAGGCAGCATTCCTCCTCCAAACACGGCGAGTTGAGTTGATGCCAAAGAGCTCCATTTTGGTCTCATCTGACCACAACACTTTCACCCAGTTGTCCTCTGAATCATTCAGATGTTCATTGGCAAACTTCAGACGGGCATGTATATGTGCTTTCTTGAGCAGGGGGACCTTGCGGGCGCTGCAGGATTTCAGTCCTTCACGGCATAGTGTGTTACCAATTGTTTTCTTGGTGACTATGGTCCAAGCTGCCTTGAGATCGTTGACAAGATCCTCCCTTTGTAGTTCTGGGCTGATTCCTCACCGTTCTCATGATCATTGCAACTCCACGAGGTGAGATCTTGCATGGAGACCCAGGCCGAGGGAGATTGACAGTTCTTTTGTGTTTCTTCCAACTGTTGTCACCTTCTCACCAAGCTGCTTGGCGATGGTCTTGTAGCCCATTCCAGCCTTGTGTAGGTCTACAATCTTGTCCCTGACATCCTTGGAGAACTCTTTGGTCTTGGCCATGGTGGAGAGTTTGGAATCTGATTGATTGATTGCTTCTGTGGACAGGTGTCTTTTATACAGGTAACAAGCTGAGATTAGGAGCACTCCCTTTAAGAGTGTTCTCCTAATCTCAGCTCGTTACCTGTATAAAAGACACCTGGGAGCCAGAAATCTTTCTGATTGAGAGGGGGTCAAATACTTATTTCCCTCATTAAAATGCAAATCAATTTATTATTTTTCACATGCGTTTTTCTGGATTTTTTTGTTGTTATTCTGTATCTCAATGTTCAAATAAACCTACCATTAAAATTATAGACTGATAATTTCTTTGTCAGCGGGCAAATGTACAAAATCAGCTGGGGATCAAATAAACAAAAGACTCTACAATGCAAGGTACCATTTCTCAGTACCGTTTACACCTTCTGTATCCTGTGAATGTAACAAATAAACGTTGCTTTTATTTCATATAGTATTTGTTAACTACTTACGGAGTGGTGGGGCGCTACATGACCTGCACCAAAGTCACATTTGGATAGAACGTTAGGCCAAAGAGACGGTGTCCATGTTCTAAATTTCTCACACTCACAACCGTAAGGTATTTTCCTATAATTAGCTTGCCATTCATCTGTAAATAATGATCTTGTGAGTTTATTTTCCTGTAATAATTAATACAAATGAGCTCAAGTTAAGACGTTGTCAGCTATATGATGCGGTCATTATTTGAACTGGCTAGCCAGCTAACTTAACCTTTTCACACACACGGGTGTGATCATTCTACAGTTGTCCCTGTAGCATACGATCAAACCGGTGTGATTAGAACGGCCAGTTTCGAATGACGCAACATTCAGCATTTGAGCTGGCCACTGTTTTTTCAGAATTTTGCATAAACACAGTCCTTAAAAAGTTATGGCCAGAATGTGAGCAGTTTTCTTTGATGCAATGTTCAGACATTCACAGAAGTATCTACAGCATAACACAATCATCCAAACCCCCAAAAATGTAGGCTACATTTGTCCTAGCGCTAACTGAGGAAAGATTGACGTAACACAAGCGGTCATATTTTTAAAGCTCTTGACTGACAGAAACTACAATATGAATTAGCTAATAGCAATTACTATTATAATTAATCACGTCAAAGTTGAGCTCACCATTGATCAAAATAATTGAGTAAAACACTTTCTAGAATCGAAAGTAATCCGACGATGGGTAGTTTCTGCATGCAGTCATGCTTTTTTTCTCTCACCGAAACCAAAGATAATAAGAGAAGACAAGATGAGTTTGGTCTGTTTATAGAATGCATGTTGAAGGGGGTGTGTCGTCTACCACCAATCACTTCCGGAAGTTCTCAAAATTAGTGAACCCTAACTCACCTCATTTTGTTATAACATCTTTGGTCCGACAGACAATTATGTGACACCCAGAATGCGTTGTATGTCAACAAACATGGCTCCACACATAGCTTGAATTAGCTTAGCACATCATAATCAGTACAACCTTCAAAAAAGTATTTTACACACATAATATGTGCCAATTACAATCTATGCAAAATTCGGAATGCATGATTTGTCAATAGTACTTGAAAACGTGAATGAAACAGTAAATATATAAATAATTACCACACAAAACATGTTCTGTTAGTGATTTATTGATACAAGTGGCGCGTGCCAGCAGTCAATCACCTAACCTCTCACTCCCACTCTGAGCCATTCAGCGTTGTTGTTTATGTATGTTTATGTATGTAGCAAGTGAGATAACCTGTAGCATTAGCAATGTCTTTCAAAAGGAGACAACTCACAAATGCGGAACTTCTGGAGATTCTTTCAGACAGTGGATGAAGTACAGGAGTTCTGTGGTAGCTGGAAGGCCGCCAGCCATTTCACCCCGCCTGGCCCTGCTGTTTGCTTTGATGAGTCCCAGTCTGGAGTTCAACGCCCCTTGCCATTTCCAACTGAGGCAGAGTGCTTCAAGTTATTTCTGACAGAGGAGCTGGTGGGAGACATGGTAGAGGAGACCAATCACTATGCCTTGGAGCTACAGGAGAAGAGGGAGCCAGGAGTGAGGGGGAAACTCGCTAAATGGGTGACAACCACAATTAGTGAAATGTATACCTTCCTGGTGACAGTCCTTCTCATGGGGATAGTAAAGAAGAACTCCCTAAGACAATATTGGAGCACAGCTCCTATGTTTGCAACTCTTTTCTTTGCCACCCTCTTTTCCCAAGACCGCTTCCTAGTTCTGCTGCGATGCCTGCATTTTGTCAACAATGCTACTGCCATCGTAAATGACCCGTTATACAAAATAAGAAATGTTCTTACCAGCCTGACATCAGCATTTGGTCGGTCTTTGTGCCATACAAGGACCTATGCATTGATGAGTCGCTGATGTTATGGAAAGGTAGGCTGGTGTTCTGTCAATATATTCCCTCCAAAAGGCACAGGTTTGAGGTCAAGTTCTTTGTCATGTGCGACGTGAAGACAGAATTTGTCCAGGACATTATAGTTTACACAGGGTCCACCACTGACATCCAACAGTATGAGGGGCTTGGGGTGTCTGGCTCCATGGTGATGACCATGCTGGCACCTCATCTCAGCAAGGGACACACTTTGTATGTGGACAATTGGTACAGCAGTCCTACACTCTTCCAACATCTGCTCTCCAACAGCACAGGGGCCTGTGGCACAGTCAGCTCGAACAGGAAGGGAATACCAACATTCAGATGCAGGAATATGCAGAGAGGGGAGGTTGAGTTGAAGGAGAACGGTCAACAGCTGGCAGTCATGTGGCATGACAAACGAGACGTCCGTGTCCTCTCCACTGTCCATACAGCAACGATGTCAGCCACAGGGAAGGTGGACCACCTGACGGGAGAGAGAAAAATCTAACCAGACTGTGTGCTTGACTATAACCTCAAAATGGGGGCAGTGGATAAGGCGGACATGATAAACAGCTTTGTGGAATGCACTCGGAAAAACGATCAAGTGGTATAAGAAGATATTTTTCCATCTGATCGACACTGCTGCCCTCAATGGCCACATAGTTCACCGCTAACTAACAGGTGAGATGATTATTGAACAAGGTATTTTCTATAATTGGACATACAGTTCACATACAGAAACTATTATAACGTAACAATGCACTTACTTTGATCAAAATGCAACCTGGATTTGAACCAGGGTGTCTGTAGTGACACCTTTTGGACTGAGATGCTGTGCCTTAGACCACTGCGCCACTTTGGAGTCATAAGGCCAGCTTCAAAATACAACACAAGCTAATACTTCTCTGGCGCAATTAGCATTGTTTTACAGAGCTAATAGAAGAATGTAGCTAGCTACATGAGCTTGATTGAATGTAACACCATAAGGTTATGAATTTTTTTTTCCTTTATTTAACTAGGCATGTCAGTTAAGAACAAATTCTTATTTTCAATGACGGCCTAGGAACAGTGGGTTAACTTCTTAGGGAGCGGCAGCAGAGGTGACAGTTCTGGAGAGTCTGGCGTGCCCAAAGAAAAAAATGCCTGCCACTCAGGCCCAGAAAATAGGATATGCACATAATTAGTACTATTGGATAGGAAACACTCTGAAGTTTCTAAAAGTGTTAAAATAATGTATGTGAGTATGACAGAACTGATATAGCAGGCGAAAACCCGAGGAAAATCCATCCGGATTTGCAGTTTTTTTTGTAAATGACCTTCTTCTCCAGGCTGCCTATTCATTTTTATTTTAACTAGGACTGAGACTGCAGTAGCTATGGCTTCCACTAGATGTCAACAGTCTATATACAGAGTCTGGAAGCTATAGCACTAAGCAGAACGGATAGGAAGAGGAAGTAGTCAGGGGACCACTTTTGTCAACAATGTTTGACGGGCGCGAGATTGTGAGCGCGCACCACTTTATTTTCCTTTCCTATTGTTCACGTTATCGTCCGGTTGAAATATTACAGCAAATATACATAAAAGGATACCTTTTGTTAGAAATAATGAACCATTGGATGTCTTCGTTGGACACTTGGGAAGCCCTCAGCAGAAGTTCTTTGAAAGGTAAGTGATATTTTTTAGCTCTTATATGGGTTTTGTGTGACCTGCGCTGGATATGAATTTATGCTAATGTGGAAAATATATGAGGTGCTATCCTCAAACAATCAAATGTTGTGCTTTCACCGTAAAGCCTTTTTTTAAATCTGACAACGCTGTGATATTGCTTTTGATGACTACGCAACACTGATATATTGATGAATGTTTAATAATTCAACTTTTGGATTTTGAATTTGGCGCCTTACATTTCACCGGAAAGTGTCGGGAGCACTGCTACTTCCTAAGTAGTTAACTGCCTTGTTCAGGGGCAGAACAAACGATTTTTACCTTGTCAGCACAGGAATTTGATCTTGCAACCTTTCGGCACCAGTCCAACGCTCTAACCACAAGGCTACTTGCCACCCCAGTAACTTTACATTGCGTGTCCGCGGTTATAAGGAATATACACAAATATATTATGCTCCATACATACAGTGAGCTACAGTAGAAACGACATAAACCGACATACAGAACCTCTTATAACGTAATAAGGCACTTACTTTGATAGAAACGCACACATTTACTAAGTTATTATTAGTAATGAAAACAAAAATGACTGTGATGTGGGCAACAGACAGAAAATGTGAACACGTGTGTGCAGATTCTGTTCTGACGGGAGATGCGCAAATGTCTGCAGACTTGAACTGCACAAACAATTGGGAAGTGATTGGGGAATTTTATCTGTGTCAGAAATGTCCCAAAAAATTATTATCCGCAAAAGTAAAAAGGACTACTTTTATTTGAACGAATGAGGAGGCCGGAACACACCTCAATTCAAACTGTTCTTAGAAATTAAGAACTTGTTAGAAAATCATTTGAAATTGACAAGTTGAAAACAGCCTATAAATTAAGGGCAGCGCGGATTAAATGTACTATTGCGTAACAATCACATTCTGGAATGGAGAGAACATCCTAACATCACATGCATAAAAAAACTCATGCTGGGGCGACCGTTAGAGATATTTGGAACTCACGTATGAAAAGGTTAACGTTAGCTCGCCAGCTAACAAGCTAGAAACGAACCAAAACATTGGTTAGAAAGTTGTTTTTAGTCGCCTGGTTTGCTAGATCGACATATATTAAATTCATTTATAAACAGCTGGGTCTGTTGATGTTAAAATACACCAGTTATGCTATTTTGGACCATCAGGCTGCTGATGTCATACATGTGAATCCTTAAAGAGATGGGTGGGACTAAGGCTTAAGAGGGTGTTAACAATGTTGAATGGGTGTAGACTAGGGCTGTGGCGGTCACAAAATTTCATCAGCCGGTGATTGTCAAACAAATAACTGTCGGCGTCATGGTAATTGACCATTAATTAACATAAACACATTTAGCATCTCCTGGTTTCCACACGTAGCCTACAAGCCACTGATGCTGACCTTTGGATCATCTACATTTTAAAAAGTCTAACAAATCCATGGAATATAGCCTACACATTCACAATAAGTCCTTTATTTATTTTAGACTGGTCTAAAGAAGCATGATATGAAGAAAATGTAGTCTATTTCAAGGTCCTGATCTGGCTATGCCAAATGGCTTTGGGCTACACTAGTTCATTTAGCAGGCAAGATATGTTTAGCATTCCGTTACATTATTTTATAGGATGAAGAATACAATTGAACAAAGCTGAATAAAATAGAAAGGATATTTTATCCAAACGATTTGAGGGAGTGAGCACATGCAGCTATTATGTGTTGAGCAATTAACAAAGAAATAGGTTTTCCTATATGCTTAATTTAGAGTTATTAACCACTTAGGGATAAACGGGGCGCTAGCGGGCCGTTCCCGACACTACCCGGTGAAATGTAAAGAGAACGTGTTCAAATTATACCTGTCAACTTTCTCCAAACAAATCAAACATCATTTTTAATGTATCCTTAGGTATCCTTTTATGTATATTTACTATAATATTTCAACCGGATTGCAGCCTGAACGATAGGAAAGGAAAAAAACACAGAGCGCGCGATACTGTGAACGCGCATGTCATTCTATTGAGTTCCAGGGTCCATTTCTAAATTCTTCTTCTATTGGCTTCTAATTCAACTTAACGTCATGGAACCCTGTCTAAAGACTGTTGACAGCCAGTGGAAGCCATAGGTACTGCAGTCTCAGTCCTACATAACATTGAATCCAATAGGCAGCCAGGAGAAAAAGGTCAACTAAAAATTTTCCTCAGGTTTTCGCCTACTATATTTTAACGGTTTTAGAAACTTCAGAGTGTTTCCTATCCAATAGTACTAATTATGTGCATATCCTAGTTTCTGGGCCTGAGTGGCAGGTATTTTACTTTGGGCACGCCAGACTCTCCAAAACCGTCACCACTGCTGATGATGCCTTAAGAGTTAACGTAACTTTAGTTGTTCTACAAACGTTGGGCTATATGTTTAGATTGTTTTATACGTTGTAAGGCTGCATGATGTGACTTTGATGATAATTTGAAAAAGGTTTCTTGAAAGGCATGAGCTCTGCTTTGTTTTTTGCGCAGGCAGTACACACTACATCAGTCACTCATGCACAATTTGACAAGCACTTGATAATTCCTAGAATTTCACGGCGGCATCCCCTTTTTGTGGCCGTAATGCACCCTAAAAAAATCCATGCCTTTTGCGGCCACTGGTCGGCATGCCCTTCTCCCTGAGTGCTGCAAACTCCATCATGTGATCGGGTCTTTCTCACAGGCTACAAGTGAATACAGACACATCGGTGACGCAACTGTGCGCATCCTTATCCAATTCTGAGGCACATATTGAAGATATTGAAAGAACTGTCCACATTTACTTTTCGTCAGCCAACAAGATGAGTAGGCCTAACGAACAGCAAAAGCACTAGCCTATGTCAATCTACTATCCCCCATAGTACAAAGGTCAACCTATTCTATTCTGTGTGAGAAATAAATATTCCAAACATGGTCTGGGACAGTTGTGGGATGCGATAGATCCCTAATTAATCCAACCACTAGCATCAAAAAAACTTTTTTAAACAATGTGCCTGACGTGACAGATCTGAACTTTTAGCTTTAAATGTTGATAACATATTAGGCTATTTCTTCACATTATAAGCACAGCAATGCACACATGGTAGTAGGCTATAAGCGCAAATGTTTCATTAGCAGAAAACACCATTATCAAAAGTGACCGCAAATGCAATTATGCACATAATGCTTTTATTATCAAACTGCATTTTTATGGTGTAAATGATCTTCCCCAAACTTGAAAAGTTGCATTGTTTCTTATGCTGAGCATCATTCACAAGTGATAATATATCATTCACAAGTGATAGGCTAATATTGTCGTCCATCAGACTATTCTTAATTTAATCCTGTCTTTACATATACAAAATAATATATATGTGAAATATGTTTTTATTTAGAATGGACCATTATCATGCACCTGTATCGAAACGGGGCAACAGGGGCAGAAAAAAAGACATGGCATCTATACCCTTAAATAGCAAATGGAGGACACTTTTCCCTGTGGGTTATTTTCATGCCAGCCAGGTAGGCTATACTCCTGTTGTAAATATAAGCAATGTGCTTAATATTAGGAAAGTTGAGAAATAAATATAGTAGGACTAGTCTATAGAAAGCTGATCCTCCTCTTTTAGTAGAGGCCGTCACTTTGTTTTCTCGGTCATATGCATAGCCTCTTGAAATGTTGCGCAACGTGAGCTCGCAACATGAGCGCAACATGATATTTCAAATTGATCCAGTTGTTTGGAAGTCTTGGCAAAGCAAGTCATTCAAAAACAACACAGTACAGTATTCTCCAGAACTCTTGACTAGACTGACCATCTTCTCTTTGGGCCTTTTAGGATATATCCTCTTTCTCAGTCCATGTTCTGCATGGTTACACAGAACACGCAGGAAATGTGGTGTGTGTGTGTGCGCACGTTTGGGAGAGAACAACCTGTAACAGCCCCGACCCTAACCCCATGTTTTTACAACCTTACCTCAGCTCCTTCAGAGCGGGATTGAGATGATTACAGGAGACACTAGCAGACTCACATTTCACTGCAGCTTTTCATTTAAAACATATCACTCCTGGAATGTTCTTTCCTAAAAAGGGAATGGGATCCTCTGGGACGCCAAATAAGACAGTGAGAGCATTAGAAGTCTTCCCACTGCAGAATAGTAACCCATCTTTTATAAAGAATGACAGAGAGAGAGTGGTCCCTCGTCATGTTACAATGTGAGGTTAAACAGCCCGGAGGTGCTGGTGTTGCCTGTTTCATGTCTGTGGCAGTGGAGAGGAGTGTGTGTCAGAGTGTGTGAAAGTTCATCTGAGGCTGCCACCCCAGGGAAATCAGTTTTATCAAAGCTGGGTGATAGTGTCCCTTTGCTGCTGCTGCAATATGCTTCTGGTTAGTCTCACTGACTCACTGCAGTGTCTGAAACCACATACTCTGACACCAATGTATCTGTTGATGGAGTGACTTGTATTTCACTTCAGTCTATTGTTTGTGTACTGTCTGAGTTGATCCTGGATGGGTTCAACCTTTGTGTGTGGTTAGAGTATTTCGTATGAGTTGATCCTGTATGGATTCAACCATCGTGTGGTTAGAGTATACTGTATGATTTGATCCTCTCTCTCAACTCTATATCTGGTACAGGTGTCTTCATTTTATTTTTTATTGTTTTTATTTAACCTTTATTTAACTAAGCAAGTCAGTTAAGAACAAATTGTTATTTACAATGACGGCCTACCCCGGCCAAACCCAGACGACGCTGGGCAAATTGTGTGCCGCACTATGGGACTCCCAATCACGGCCGGTTGTGATACAGCCTGGAATCGAACCAAATAAAAATAAAATCTTATTAGTCAGATGCGCCGAATAAAACAGGTGTAGACCTTACAGTGAAATTCTTACTTACAAGCCCCTAATGCAGTTTAAAAACATACGGATAAGAATAAGAAATAAATGTAACAAGTAATTAAAGAGCAGCAGTAAAATAACAATAGGGAGACTATATACAGGGGAGTACCGGTACAGAGTCAATGTGCGGGGGCACCGGTTAGTTGAGGTAATATGTACATGTAGGTAGAGTTATTAAAGTGACTATGCATAGATGATTACAGAGAGTATCAGCGGTGTAAAAGAGGGGTAGAGGAAAGGCTGGGGTGGGGCTAATGCAAATAGTCTGGGTAGCCATTTGATTAGGTGTTCAGGAGTCTTATGGCTTGGGGGTAGAAGCTGTTAAGAAGCCTCTTGGACCTAGACTTGGCGCTCCGGTACTGCTTGCCGTGCGGTAGCAGAAAGAACAGTCTATGACTAGGGTGGCTAGAGTCTTTGACAATTTTTAGGGCCTTCCTCTAATACCACCTGGTATAGAGGTTCTGGATGGCAGGAAGCTTGGCCCCCGTGATGTACTGGGCCGCTCGCACTACCCTCTGTAGTGCCATGCGGTCGGAGGCCGAGTAGTTGCCATACAAGGCAGTGATGCAACCAGTCAGGACGCTCTCAATGGTGCAGCTGTAGAACCTATTGAGGATCTGAGGACCCATGCCAAATCTTTTCAGTCTCCTGAGGGGGAATAGGTTTTGTCGTGTCTTCTTCACGACTGTCTTGGTGTGCTTGGACCATGTTAGTTTGTTGGTGAGGTGGACACCAAGGAACTTGAAGCTCTCAAACTGCTCCACCGCAGCCCCATCGATGAGAATGGTGGCGTGCTCGATCCTCTTTTTCCTGTAATCCACAATCATCTCCTTTGTCTTGATCACGTTGAGGGAGGGGTTGTTGTCCTGGCACCACACGGCCAGGTCTCTGACCTCCTCCCTATAGGCTGTCTCGTCGTTGTCGGTGATCAGGCCTACCACTGTTGTGTCATCGGCAAACTTGATGGTGTTGGAGTTGTGCCTGGCCGTGCAGTCATGAGTGAACAGGAAGTACTGGAGGGGACTGAGCACGCACCCCTGAGGGGCCCCTGTATTGAGGATCAGCATGGCAGATGTGTTGTTACCTACCCTTAACACCTGGGGGCGGCTCGTCAGGATGTCTAGGATCCAGTTGCAGAGAGAGGTGTTTAGTTCCAGGGTCCTTAGCTTATTGATGAGCTTTGAGGGCACTATGGTGTTGAACGCTGAGCTGTAGTCAATGGACAGTGTCCAGGTGAGAAAGGGCAGTGTGGAGTGCAATAGAGATTGCGTCATCTGTGGATCTGTTGGGGCGGAATGCAAATTGGAGTGCGTCTAGGGTTTCTGGGATAATGGTGTTGATGTGAGCCATGACCAGCCTTTCAAAGCACTTCATGGCTGCAGACGTGAGTGCTACGATTCGGTAGTCATTTAGGCAGGTTATCTTAGTGTTCTTGGACACAGGCACTATGGTGGTCTGCTTAAAACATGTTGGTATTACAGACTCGGACAGGGAGAGGTTGAAAATGTCAGTGAAGACACTTGCCAGTTGGTCAGCGCATGCTCGCAGTACACGTTCTGGTAATCCGTTTGTAGTCTGTAATGGTTTGCAAGCCCTGCCACATCCGACGAGCGTCAGAGCCAGTGTAGTACGATTTGATCTTAGTCCTGTATTGACGCTTTGCCTGTTTGATGGTTCGTCGGAGGACATAGCGGGATTATTATAAGCTTCTGGGTTAGAGTCATGTTAGAATTATGGTCAGATTTGCCAAATGGACAAATGGAGGGTAAGTGAGAGCTTTGTATGCGTGTGTGCAGTAAAGGTGGTCCAGAGTTTTTTTCCCCTCTGGTTGCACATTTAACATGCTGATAGAATTTTTTTAAAACGGATTTAATTAAGTTTCCCTGCATTAAAGTCCCCGGCTACTCGGAGCGTCGCCTCTGGGTGAGCGTTTTCTTGTTTGCTTATGGCGGAATACAGCTCATTCAATGCTGTCTTAGTGCCAGCCTCTGACTGTGGTGGTATGTAAACAGCTACGAAAAATACAGAGGAAAACTCTCTAGGTAGATAGTGTGGTCTACAGCTTATCATGAGATACTCTACCTCAGGCGAGCAATAGCTTGAGACTTCCTTAGATATTGTGCACTAGCGGTTATTTACAAAAATACATAGTCCGCAGCTGTTCTATCCTGCCGGAACAGCGTATAACCAGTCAGCTGTATGTTGATTGTGTTGTCGTTCAGCCACGACTCCGTGAAGCATAAGATATTACAGTTTTGAATGTCCCGTTGGTAGTTTAATCTTGCGCGTAGGTCATCGATTTTGTTATCCAAAGATTACACGTGAAACGTCTGCCTTCTTCTTCAACCAGGTTCTGTAGTGACGCCTCTGGCACAGAGTGCCGTAGACCACCGCACCCCCCGGAAGCCCCGAGTGAAAGGGACTTTATTTTAAAAGTAGAAACAAATCAGAACCAAGAAACACTCTGTGTGAGCCTGATTCAACACACAACAGTAAAATGTTACCTGACAGCCAACCAGCGACTCCTTTATTATCCTTACAGCCAACCAGGGACGTCTCTCTCTCCTTTATTAACCTGAAAGCCAACCAGGGACGTCTCTCTCTCCTTTATTAACCTGACAGCCAACCAGGGTCTTCTCTCTCTCCTTTATTATCCTTACAGCCAACCAGGGACTTCTCTCTCTCCTTTATTAACCTGACAGCCAACCAGGGACTTCTCTCTCTCCTTTATTAACCTGACAGCCAACCAGGGACTTCTCTCTCTCCTTTATTATCCTTACAGCCAACCAGGGACTTCTCTCTCCTGTATTATCCTTACAGCCAACCAGGGACTTATCTCTCTCCTTTCTTAACCTGACAGCCAACCATAGACTTCTCTCTCTCTCCTTTATTAACCTGACAGCCAACCAGGGACTTCTCTCTCTCCTTTATTAACCTGACAGCCAACCAGGGACATCTCTCTGTCCTTTTTTCTAGCCACCTGTTTCTTTCTTTCCTCCCGATTCAGTCAAGATGGAGTGAATGGAATACAAAACTTCCAAACCTCTTGAATGATGGCCGTTGTCAGCATGACACTAACCAATGTTTGAGCCAGCTTATTGGTTAGGCACACGGCTAGCCAAAAACCCTTACCTAAATAACGACCTGCCTATTTATGGTCAGTTGTCATGGGCTAACACCAGCTGACATTCCTATATATTGTTCTTATGTCTCATATGCCTTTTCTATGACAGTTATGACTGTGTGTCAGAAGTTTCTTAGGAGAGTTTTCTGTTACAGACTGCTTGCCTTGTCAGCCCTGATAGAGATGAAGATCACTGGGGAAATGGTTGAAGGGAGAGGGAAGGAAAAAGGGTCTTCAAAGTTGGAGGTAGACAGTAGCGTTGCCATATTACAACCTATGTGTTGTGATAATTGCGTTGTTTTCTCTATAACCTGTTAGTTAATATTTTGGGGCGGCAGGTAGCCTAGTGGTTAGAGCGTTGGACTAGAGCTGACAAGGTAAAAATCTGTTGTTCTGCCCCTGAACAAGGCAGTTAACCCACTGTTCCTAGGCCATCATTGAAAATAAGAATTTATTCTTAACTGACTTGCCTAGTTAAATAAAGGTAAAAACAAATTGCTTAATGTGAATAACAAAATCATATTTTGTGAGTGTTTTTTATATTGCAGGGCCGCTCTAGCCAACATCTCCAATCTCGTCTCATTGATTGGACTCCAGGTTAGCTGACTCCTGACTCCAATTAGCTTTTGGAGAAGTCATTAGCCTAGGGGTTCACATACTTTTTCCAACCTACACTGTGAATGTTTAAATGATGTATTCAATATAGACAAGAAAAGTACAATAATTTGTGTGTTATTAGTTTAAGCACACTGTGTTTGTCTATTTTTGTGACTTAAAGGAAGATCAGATAACATTTCTTGACCAATTTATGCAGAGATCCAGGTAATTCCAAAGGGTTCACATACTTTTTCTTGCGACTGTACAGCATGGTCAACCTAGTTAATGTTTCCGACATTTTCAAACTACTAAACAACTATTGATTTAGAACCACAGATAGTTACGCAAGTCGCAAAGAAATCAGGAGCCGCTTCCACTATGATGCTTTCTCTGGTGAGATACACTCCGGTGAGATACATTTCAAAAACACAGAGGGACGAAATATACGTTGTTTAATATGTTTTTTTCTTTTCAAACTACTAAACAACTATTGATTTAGAACCACAGATAGTTACGCAAGTCGCAAAGAAATCAGGAGCCGCTTCCACTATTCCAGCACCATTTCAACTTGAACATTTCAACATCATCAAAACACCTATGCTTCGTCTAATATAGTGACAACTAAAAGATCCCAAAAACTATTTAGTCCAATCAATGTTAGCTAAATATGATGTGGCTGTCCATGGTTCTGATTTGTGTGTGTGCATGCCTTCGTGCAAGTAGAAAAAACATGTTGAGAAACGCCAATGCCATCCTCCTCTCTTTCATGTTGCCTAAACGGTCTATCACTCTGTCATACAGTACACACTTGTATTTGTTGTTGTCCTAGGCTACCTGGCTAAAATTCTTGCTCGCTAGCCTAACTTCCTTTCGTGGGCAACATTACCTAGTTAACATTATCCTTCTATATCTATCTACATATTGAACTTCCATCATCTCAGTCCAAGGGCACAATTAATTAATTTATGTTTGGATCAGAATCACCGTTATAATCACTGGCCAGTACAGAGAATTAAATAAAAAGTCAAAATCCATATCTCCATCCATGGCTTATTTAGGAAAGGGCCAATTTTAGCTAGTTAGTTAATTCAAGTTGTGTCTGTCAATTACGTATTTCTCTCGATGTGATGTGATAGGAGTGAAATCCAAAATGTCTGCCCTTGACCCCTTTTTTTGGTGCGCCAGGACCATTCACAGCTGAACTCAATTTAGCTCAACACCGATTGGCTTTATTATTTTTTTTAAATGTATCAAGGGAGGCCAAACACTCGCTGGCTTCCCTTGCATTCAATGCTACAGGTGGCAACAATGTCAAATGTATTTTTAACCAGACAGCATCAGATATATGGCCTACGCATACAGAGACAGAGGGTGGCTGTTTCGCTTGCTGTGATGCTTTCTCTGGTGAGATACACTCCGGTGAGATACATTTCAAAAACACAGAGGGATGAAATATACGTTGTTTAATATGTTTTTTTCTTGGTAATTTTTTTGGGGGAAGCCTGGCTCCCCTTGGCATCCATGAATACCCGCCACTGGAGTTAGATGAAGCTCAGGGAAAGTTTAGACACGAGGAGCTCCACCCAATCTGTCAATCCTTTCCCTGTCCTCGTCAGCAGCAGCAACACCTTCATCCTAGTCTGTATTTCCTACCTTTTTCCTGCTGAAAGATTCCTGACCAGAGGGTTAAATTAAATTACACTCCAACTGATAGGTTGTCCATAGTACACATCCATTCTGCTATAGAACATCATATTGCTTTAGTGGCCTGCGGTTTCATTGCTCTCTAAGTGATTCCAGCATGTTGCCTCTCTGGCACTGCTGCGGATATTAACGCCATCCACCATGAGGTGGACTGACTTGAAAACCCAACGCTTAAATATCCCGATTCAACATCTGTAACAAAGGGGAATGCTTGTTGATTGATTGGAGTAAATAGTTCAAAGAGAAAGAATAGGTCTGTATGATAATACGCCTGTTGGGGCATGGCTGCTCACACAGCCACCTTATTTATGGCCTCCTCCTCATCAGCAGCAGAAGCAATACCTTCATCATAGTCATCATCATCACCAGCAGCAGCTGCTTTTTCCTTTCGATACATCTCTGAAATGCATTTGGTTCATGAGTAGCGTACGTCATCATCAAAATCCCCATCGTATCACCACCATCAGTATAAAAATGTGTTATACATTTGAATTTGGCGCCTTGCATTTCACCGGGTAGTGTCAGGAGTAGCTAGCGCCCCACCAATCCGTAGTTAAGTAGTTAACCCAGAAATAAAGTCTTGCATTATAGGTCAGCTGCTCAATTAAGTTCTGGGTCCATAAGTGTTAAGAGATGAAGAGATGCTAGAACGAGGAGCGGAACCGGAACGTGGAGCTCCGCCCTCTCTCTTTACAAGTTACAGGCAAGTCTATGGGCTGAATGTCCCCTCCCCTTCCGAAATTTGAAAGATGCTATACACCTGAAAAATCGTTATTCGTCCAAATAATCAGTTACAAAAACTATTGCTGCTCATTATCAATTGGTGCCCATAGTATAAAGACAGATCTATGGTCCCATTTATGTTTACGTAGTCTCTCCACAAGAGATAAAATTTAGCACATAGTTCTAAAATTGCATGTTTTCAGTCAACCTTCTCTTAGCTTGCTTCCAGCCCTGTAGAAAGTGTTTTGTAGATGTTGCCGAGGGCATATATTATAGCATGAAAGAAGCAGATAAATAGGAGTGATGTTGTTTATCTTTTCTCAACATGACTTATTCCTCTGAAATTAGAGAGATTAATAGGTGTGTTTGTAGAAAACAACAACCAGAATGCCATTGAGAACCTGTAAATTGGACAGGTTTAGCTTTCTGACTTAGGTTGATGAGTGGAATGTTTGCCACGCTCCAACCTGCTCAGAGAGAGGGCATGGTGTGTGTGTACTAGTGTGTGGTAATAACCACAATGCAGGAGGCTCTAGAAAAAAAAGACTATTTTCTTTCAGGAACATGCGATTTACCGGACAAATGATAGAACAGAGGCAAAGCCAGTGGCTTTAACAAGATGGGGGATGGGGCGAGTGTGTGTGGAAGGAAAGCGTTGTATATTGTCAACGGTATAATCATGAAGAAAAATGACATGATATATTGTATGGTTAAGGATTGGGACAGTACATATGGTTCGGGATATCATGTGTGGTTTACCATTTATTTTTGGGAGATTCGTGTTGATAAAATAATAATGTAATCACATTTTTGCATTATCATTTATCATATTAGTATTACAGTGGGGGAAAAAAGTATTTAGTCAGCCACCAATTGTGCAAGTTCTCTCACTTAAAAAGATGAGAGAGGCCTGTAATTTTCATCATAGGTACACTTCAACTATGACAGACAAAATGAGGAAAAAAAATCCAGAAAATCACATTGTAGGATTTTTAATGAATTTATTTGCAAATTATGGTGGAAAATAAGTATTTGGTCA
>QNTS01002360.1:19405-70572 GCA_003317085.1 Hucho hucho | reverse complement strand
TGACCAAATACTTATTTTCCACCATAATTTGCAAATAAATTCATTAAAAATCCTACAATGTGATTTTCTGGATTTTTTTTCCTCATTTTATCTGTCATAGTTGAAGTGTACCTATGATGAAAATTACAGGCCTCTCTCATCTTTTTAAGTGAGAGAACTTGCACAATTGGTGGCTGACTAAATACTTTTTTTCCCCACTGTATATTCATTACTATGGCCAGAGGAACTCAAAGCAACCACCATGATTTACACTGAGTCTGATAATGAATAGTTATTTTGGCTCTCATAACATTCTATAACCCCAGGACCTGAGGGAGAAAAGGATGAAAATACGCCTGCAGAGCATTGATTGATTCACTATCTGGTCTGTAGATGAAGATTAAGATGTCAAATGATATTCTGTCAGAGAAACGCCTGTTAATGGTGTTTTCGCCCTCTGAGTTCAATGCGGGCGAGGGCTTGATTTGTTGTATCTCTTATAAAATTACATAGAGGAGACAGAGTTCTGCTGTCAGGCGCTTCAACAACACAAACAGGTTAATCAACGCTAGCAGGTCGCTGGGAATAAACACAAATCGAGACCATAATTCTTCATTTTTCCATTTTTTTGCTGTCAGCTGCAGCTCTCTAGGAGAGCAGTTTAGAGGAGCTAAATTACCCATCAGGTAATGGTGAGAGAGAGGAAGAGAGAAAGAGGGAGAGAGAGAGAGGAAGAGAGAGAGGGAGAGGGAGAGAGAGCGAGGGAGAGAGAGGGAGAGAGAGGGGAGAGAGAGAGGGAGAGGGAGAGAGAGGGAAAGAGAGAGGGAAAGAGAGAGGGAGAGAGTGAGAGAGAGAGGGAGAGAGAGAGGGAGAGAGAGAGATGGAGAGGGAAAGAGAGGGAGAGAGAGGGAGAGTGAAAGGGAAAGAGAGAGAGGGAAAAAGAGAGAGGGAGAGTGAGAGTCACAACAGCATGATCTTCTACTGTATCTGGGCCAAAAACTGGCTTCTTTACCCTTTTTTTCTTCCCTTGCTTCCTTCCTTTCTATAAACGAGAGAGAGAAAAGAGGTAGCTCAGATGCAAAATGTACCCCTCCCAGGACAATGCAGGAAGCCATTTAATGTTGCTCACATCTGCAAGCAATTCAGCAAAATAGTATATTAGCTGTGAGTGAGTTACGGCCGTGACGTGTCGGACGCTCTGACAGACGCTGCTAAGGAAGGGATGAAGAAGGGCATGGGGAGTGGTTCCTAGGTGAGAGGTCAGCCAGCATTAATGGCTTAAGTGAACCCCCTAGATCACAGAACACTGAAGGGTAGCATATTTTTTGAGTATAGAGAATCTGGAACGATTCTAATCTGAGAGGAGGAGGGCAAAAAGCCAATATCAGAGAAGCGAGGAAGGGGAGAGGGAGTGGAGAGGAGAGAGGAGCGAGGGAGGGGGAATGGAGAGAGGGAGGGGAGAGGAGGGAGGAGAGAGGGATGAGAGAGGTGCAAGGGATGAGACGAAAGGAAAAAGTGTGTCTGTTAGTCGGTGAGATGTGTGGCGAATGGGAAACTGGTTGGTGTCATAACTCAGGTGGAGATTGGTCTGTGTGTGTACTACATGGGGAGAGGAGGAAGTTATGTTGCTCATATGACTTGTTGGACTACACAGAAAAACATGATCCATCACTACTATGTCCTGTGGACAAGGATGAAATTAGTTCTCAGGTGTCACGATCTCCTGAAGGGACAGACCAAGGCACAGCGAGGTATCCAGTATACATGTTTTATTATACACGTAACTGGGACAAAACAACACGAACATCGTGAAGCTGACCACAACTAAACATAAAACAAGCTATGCTCAAACAACAACCCACAAAACCTAATAGGAAACCCCAAACATATATATGGTTCCCAATTAGAGACAACGACACACAGCTGCCTCTAATTGGGAACCATTACCCCAACATAGAAATATATCACCTAGAACATAAAAAACCCTACACCAAAAACAAAACTAAACACACCAGCCTGTCTTCTCAGGCCTGGACGTGACATCAGGTGCTGGGTTAAGAGCACAGATCAGAACAGATCTATTACTGTCTGATTGACCTGACAAAAAGCAGGCCATGGTCAAAAACATCAGCCATGCTTACAAATGTCACAATACTTTGGTACAGCACAACCTATGAAGTGAAACAAGAGACTACTTGATCATATGTGGTAAACCAACCCAACAACATAATTTTGATGTTGATTACAAAAGGATTGTCTTGGTTTGTTTGACGATGGATGCATGTGATTGAAGATACAGGGCATAGTTGTTCTGTCATGACTGGTTGTAAATCCTATGATATTGCATTAGCATAATGCAGCTCATACAGTAGGTAGAGGCACTGTGCGGTGGCAGCAGGTATATCATAAAACTGAGGCATGGATGGCATATGGGTTAATATACAGTATGCATACATTGAGTGTACAAAACTTTATGAACTCCTGCTCTTTCCAAGACATAGACTGACCTGGTGAATCCAGCTGAAAAGTATGATCCCTTATTGATGTCACTTGTTAAATACACTTCAATCAGTGTCGATGAAGGGGAAGAGACAGGTTAAATAAGGATTTTTAAGCCTTGAGATAAATCAGACATGGATTGTGTATGAGAGGGTGAATGGGCAAGACAAAATATTTAAGTGCCTCTGAACGTGGTATGGAAGTAGGTGCCAGGCGCACCGGTTTGTGTCAAGAACCGCAACGCTGCTGGGTTTTTCATGCTCAACAGTTTCCCGTGTGTATCAAGAATGGTCCACCACCCAAACGACATCCAGCCAACTTGACACAACTGTTGGAGGCATTGGAATTAACATGGGTCAGCATCCCTGTGGAATGCTTTCAACGCCTTGTAGAGTCCATGGCCTGACAAATTGAGGCTGTCCTGAGGGCAAAAGGGAGAGTACAACTCAATATTAGGAAGGTGTTCCTAAAGTTTTGTACACTCAGTGTGTGTTGTTAAGCTCAGGGAGGATTTATAATAGTGACAGAGATGCTGCAGTTCCATTCATAGGGTTAGAAGGAAAGCTGGTAATCACTCAGCCTCATCAGCACTAAGGACCCAAAAACAAACCACAGTCATCACACACAAACCCTTGGACTCAAACACATTATCAGAATTTTGATAGATGGATTATTTTCCCTTCACTTCTTTACTCTCTCCTTTTCCACTCCTCTCCTCTCTCCTCTCCTCTTCTCACTGTGATCCTGTTTCATTTCCCTCCCAATGTGTCACTGTTCCTATCCATGGCGACTAGCCTATTGAGCTGAGCCTGCCCTCCAGACAGCACGTTACACTCTCTCTCCCTCAAACACCACCAGAGAATGGCCGCCACCCAACTGCTCCCCTGGGGGCAGTCTCGACTGGCTGCTGCAGTCTCTACTGGCTGCTGTTAGAGATCCAGTCACAGAACACATCCATTAATGGCCCAGTCGTGAGAATCCCCATTTCATTTTTTTTAAAGGAAACAGTCATCCAATGAGCTGCCTGCCTGTCAGGCTGGCCAGACTTAGTCTATCAAAGGGGTGAGGTAAGTAATGGAACACTTGTTGATGGGGGAAAAAAGATCTAATCAACAAACTAGCATTTTACCACCAATAAATAATATTTTTTTCTTCTTCAAAACTTCCACCAGAATAAGAAAATAAACTACACTCAACAAAAATATAAACGCAACATGTTGGTCCCCTGTTTCCGGAGCTGAAATAAAAGATCCCAGAAAATGTCCATATGCACAAAAAGCTTATTTCTCTCAAATGTTGTGCACAAATTTTACATCCCTTTTAGTGAGCATTTCTCCTTTGCCGAGATAACCCATCCACCTGACAGGTGTGGCATATCAAGAAGCTGATTAAACAACATTATCATTGAACAGGTGCACCTTGTGCTGGGAACAATAAAGGCCACTCTATAATGTGCAGTTTTGTCACACAACACAATGCTAAAGATGTCTCAAGTTTTGAGGGAGCGTGCAATTGGCATGCTGACTTGCAGGAATGTCCACCAGAGTTGTTACCAGAAAATGTAATGTTAATTTCTCTACCATAAGCCGCCTCCAACGTCGTTTTAGAGAATTTGGCAGTACATCCAACCGGCCTCACAACCGCAGACCATGTGTAACCACGCCAGCCTAGGACCTACACATCCGGCTTCTTCTGATACCAGGATAGCTGATGAAACTAAGGAGTATTTATGTCTGTAATAAAGCCCTTTTGTGGGCTTTATAAACTCATTCTGATTGGCCGGGCCTTGCTCCCCTGGGGGGGGCCTGGCTCCCAAGTGGGTGGACATGTGCCCTCCTAGGCCCTCCCATGGCTCCGCCCCTGCACAGTCATGTGAAATCCATAGATTAGTGCCTAATTTATTTATTTCAATTGACTGCTTTCCTTATAGGAACTGTAACTCAGCAAAATTGTTGAAATTGTTGCATGTTGCATTTATAGTTTTGTTCAGTATACATCCTCACTCTCTCTTTCTCTCTTTCCATTCCTCACCCACCCGCTCTCCTCTCTCCACCTTCTCATCCCTCCACCCTCTCTACCATCTCTGTACGTAACCTCAGCACCTCTGAGCCAGTAGCATGAGTGATGAATTGGGTTCATATTTGGCATCGGTTGAATTATGTGAGAAAAGAGAGTAAGGCCATTTACCACCTGGGGGGGGCGAGTTTATATGCTTTACCCTGCCTCCTACCATCTCTCCTCTGACCCTCATCCTCCCTCCATGCATCATCCTCCCCCCATCCATCCCCCAGTACCTCCTATGTGAGTTGACTATAACAACATATGGTTAATGTTCCTCTCCTGGGACAGTCTAATGGGTCCTCTCCCGAGCAAGTCTAATGGGTCCTCTCCCAAGCCAGTCTAATGGGTCCTCTCCCAAGCCAGTCTAATGGGTCCTCTCCCGAGCCAGTCTAATGGTCCTCTCCCGGGCCAGTCTAATGGGTCCTCTCCCGAGCCAGTTTAATGGTCCTCTCTCGAGCCAGTCTAATGGTCCTCTCCCGGGCCAGTCTAATGGGTCCTCTCCCGGGCCAGTCTAATGGTCCTCTCTCGAGCCAGTCTAATGGTCCTGTCCCGGGCCAGTCTAATGGGTCCTCTCCCGGGCCAGTCTAATGGTCCTCTCCAGGTTGTGTGTTTCATCAGCACTGCAGTTGTTGTTCTTTCTCTTTCTGTTTTTCTTCTATTCTTTCTCTCCTGAAAGAAACATGGAATTCTGAGTTACTTGTTATTTTGTGTGTGTGTGTGTACAATGTGTGTGTTTGCGCGCGTGCATGTGTGAGTGTGTGCGATGGTGTGTGTGTGTGTGTGTGCATGCTATCTCTCTATGCTCTGCAAACCCAGACTGGGTCACAGAAGACGGGGACACCAGAGTAATCCTAGCGAATTAGAAACAACATGGCTCTGGGGAGGTGTTAGTTATTCAGCGGGCTAGCAGAGCTAGCTCGCCAGGAATGCTCTGTAGAGAGCGTTGGATGGTATTCTGGTTTAACCCATCCCATCATCCTAACAAACAAGCAGGATTCAAAGGCTCTGGATGACCTCATTAAGGCCAGCTGAAGACCCAACAAACTGGCTATACATGCTAACAAAATGCTAATGCGATGCGAGGACTGAGGAGTCTGACCCGCTAATGTGACACTAGTTAGCTAATGCAACATGAGGTTGCTTGCTAGCTAATTCAAGGCTGGTTTAGCGATTGAGTGGGAACAGCTATAGTGGGTCCTGAACCAGAAACCTTATTGATATGTGTGAGTCTGTCATTACTAGCTGTGTCGTGGTTGACCAAAGCACGATAACAACCAGAGGCCCTAAGCATGGTTTCTCTTCCAAACAATCAACAGAGGTGGTTCAAACACATCCTGTAGGTTAGAGCTACATGCTGTAGGTGGTCGATGGGAAGTAGGATCACATTATAAAGCATTTTACAGTAGACGTGATGAAAAGAGCTGTATACTGTAAATCTAACTGCAACAAGTCTAAATAATTACATTATTGCCATGTCGAATCTCTACAATATTGTCAAACAAATATTAGTTATATGATTTCTAACCCTGTCATCTGCCTTGTGCTTATTCATCTTCTGATGAGGAGTTGGAAGTATCAAAGCTGGCCATGGAAGCCCCAAATGACTATGAATTTACGATAATGCCAATGCTGCTTTGACTGGCTTCATTTACTCACAGCTTTGACACCATGTCATCTGGTAACTGTACATCTAACAGGCCCATTCTGTTCAGAACAACCCATCTGATAATTGTACATCAAACATAGTGATCATAAACGCTGACACTATATGACATGATATGGAAATGTGAAGTGCACATTTTGCTTGCTTGTATGATATCAGAGTGGTGTTTATTAATAATCCTCAATGTCTTTCAAAATACATAGCTTTTCCATCTTTCAAAATGCATCGCTCTGAGTCCTCTTAATTTACAGATTTTCCGTCACTCAGACAACAAAAAAGTTGCCCAATTACCAGGAGGATGGGGGCAACTTCTTGTCGTGCGATGTGTTCAAGTTCAGAACGGCTGTCAGTCAAAACCCACATAGCGCTGTGAAGTGCAGAGACAGAGCTCTGATGTCATGTATAGCACATTACTGTATAGCCACTGCGTTACAATTTAGCCGTTTATCAGTGTCCAAATCTGCAATTTTCAACCCGTATACGGTACAAGTGTGAAGGGCTACCTGACTTAGTTTTTCCCCTTTCCAAACACATAATGTTGCCACATTTGTATCCATAGTCATGTTTCGTATTGTGCTTAACCCATTGGGCAAAAACTGGTTGAATCAATGTTGTTTATATATAACTTCAACAACAAAAATCTATGTCATGACTTTGAACCAACATGGAAAACTGATTGGACTTGAAAAAAGTAATCAACATAAGATTATACTTTTTTTCACACACATTTTTTCCGACATCCAATAACATGGTGACATTTTTGGGGGATTTCACATTAACTTCACGTTAGTTTGCAACTCAACCAAATGTAAACGCTAAAGGAATATGTTTTCCATATAACATTACAGCTGCTATTTGGCTGGGCTCGGCTGAGACTGAGTCAGTATCTAATTTAATCCATCCTGATCCCACCCGCTTGTTCTTGCCTAATTGGATTTTGGTTCATTTGAATTATACACTGCATTATGCATTGTACTGAGGGGACCAGCCATTACCAACCAGGGGACATCGCTCTGAGGAGTAACCCAACCTGGCCCTCTGTTTCTGGGGTGTACTTTCCAGTGCCTCTGCCCTTCAAAGGCACCAGCCGTGGCTTAGGCTTGATGGGCACCGGAAAAGCAGGTGTTGATTTTAGGGTCTGATAAAAACAATAAGCTGTCCCTGCCCTGCATGGTGACCCAAAATAAACAGGGTACTGGTGCGGACGTCTCGGGCTCTGAGAGCTAAGGGGTCCTCACCAAGCCCAGAGAAGGAAGAGCTGCTACTAGGAAGGAATGTGGCTCAGCTAAATATTCCCTTTATTACCATGTCACACACCTTTCCAACCAAAACACATTTAACACTAAACCATGGCAAGGAAATTTCCTTTCCTTGTCCGCTTTGTATTAGGATCGCAGTTATGAAAGGGCTTGATAGATGAAAAAGTACTATGTCAACTCCATCCTTCCATATCTGTGGTTAGAGAGATAAATAAGCATGTCGTTTGTAATCTCCAGTATTAGGACAGATGGTACTGCATATTTTCTCTTCCATGCACTTCTAAGTGCATTATTTTCTGTTTGTGGAAAAAAGCTTTTAAATCCCAAATGCAGTGTTTTCTGCCACTTTCATCAAGCTCATCACGTTTGATCTGCAAGTGTGAGTTAAGTGGTTGGTGTGGATAGCCCTGACTCAAGTCCACCCACAAGGATGATGATGAATATAAGACATCTGGAGTCAGCAGGGCGCTGTGTGTGTGTGTGTTCATGCATGTGTGTGTGTCTGAGAGAGAGGGAGTGAAAGATACAGAGAGAGACAGGGAGTGAGCCAGCAAGCAGGCGAGGCAGGGCAGGCAAGGTTCATTAAGGTGTCACTGAGACACTGCTTCTTTTATTTTCTTCCCTCCTTCATTGGCTCCATGTGAGATCCGCTCTCCTCCTACACACGTTTACAGTTGAAGTCGGAAGTTTACATACACTTAGCTTGTAGTCATTAAAACTAGTTTTTCAACCACTCCACAAATGTCTTGTTAACAAATTATAGTTTTGACAAGTCGGTTAGGACATCTACTTTGTGCATGACACAATCCATTTTTGCAACAATTGCCTACCTTCAAACTCAGTGCCTCTTTGCTTGACATCATGGGAAAGTCAAAAGAAATCAGCCAAGACCTCAGAAAGAAAATTGTAGACCTCCACAAGTCTGGTTCATCCTTGGGAGCAATTTCCTAACCCCTGAAGGTACCACGTTCATCTGTACAAACAATAGTACACATGTATAAACACCATGGGACCAAGCAGCCGTCATAACGCTCAGGAAGGAGACGCGTTCTGTCTCCTAGAGATTAACGTACTTTGGTGCGAAAAGTGCAAATCATTCCCAGAACAACAGAAAAGGACATTGTGAAGATGCTGAAGGAAACAGGTACAAAAGTATCTATATCCACAGTAAAACAAGTCCTATATCGACATAGCCACTGCTCCAAACCGCCATAAAAAAAGCCAGACTACGGTTTGCAACTGCATATGGGGACAAAGATCGTACATTTTGGAGAAATGTCCTCTGGTCTGATGAAACAAAAATAGAACTGTTTGGCCATAATTACCATCGTTATGTTTGGAGGTAAAAGGGGGATGCTTGCAAGCCAAAGAACACCATCCCAACTGTGAAGCACGGGGTGGCAGCATCATGTTTTGAGGGTGCTTTGCTGCAGGAAGGACTGGTGCACTTCACAAAATAGATGGCATCATGAGGAGGGAAAATTATGTGGATATATTGAAGCAACATCTCAAGACATCAGTCAGGAAGTTGAAGCTTTGTCGCAAATGGGTCTTCCAAATGGACAATGACCCCAAGCATACTTAGTTGTGGCAAAATGGCTTAAGGACAACAAAGTCAAGGTATTGGAGTGGCCATCACAAAGCCCTGACCTCAATGCTATTGTAGGGGTTGCGTAACTGGTGGCAGAGAAGTCAGGCGCAGGAGAGCAAAACTGGGTAATAATCGTAGTCTTTTAATAGACAACCCAACGGTTCAAAACAACATGAGAATAAATGGGTACAATAACCCGTAACACACGAGTCAAAATAATGTGCACAAGCACTACAAACAACAATCCCACACAAAGACATGGGGGGAACAGAGGGTTATATACAAAACATGTAATTGAGGGAATTGAAACCAGGTGTGGAAAATACAGACAAAACAAATGAAAAATGAAATGTGGCTCGACGATGGCTAGAAGACCGGCGACGCCGAACGCCGCCCGAACAAGGAGAGGAGCCGACTTCGGCGGAAGTCGTGACAGTACCCCCCCCTTGATACACGGCTCCTACAGCTCGCCGACGCCGGCCTCGAGGACGACCCTGACGACCCGACGCCAGCTCATTGTCCGCGTCCAGCTCCCATACTACTGGCGCCACTAAGCAGGAGGCCGGGAGTATGGGGGTAGGATCCATGGACCGCTCCTCTGTGTCATACATCCGGGACAGTGCGTCTGCCTTGACGTTCTGGGAACCTGGTATGTAGGAAAGGGTGAAAACAAAATGGGTGAAAAACATGGCCCACCTTGCCTGTCGAGGGTTCATTCTCCTCGCTGCCCGGATGTACTCCAGATTGCGGTGGTCAGTCCAGATGAGAAAAGGGTGTTTAGCCCCCTCAAGCCAATGTCTCCATGTCTTCAGAGCCTTGACAACAGCCAACAGCTCCCGGTGCCCCACGTCATAGTTTCGCTCCGCCGGGGTGAGCTTCTTCGAGAAGAAAGCACAGGGGCGGAGCTTCGGTGGCGTACCCGAGCGCTGTGAGAGCACGGCTCCTATCCCAGCCTCGGACACGTCCACCTCCACTATGAACTGCCAAAGAGGGATCCGGATGGGCCAGCACGGGAGCCAAGGTAAACAGAGCCCTCAGGTGACCAAAGGCCCTGTCCGCCTTAGCCGACCACTGCAAACGCACCACACCCCCCTTCAGCAGTGAGGTAATGGGAGCTGCTACCTGACCAAAACCCAGGGTAAACCTCCGGTAGTAGTTGGCAAACCCTAGAAACCGCTGCACCTCCTTTACCGTGGTGGGAGTCGGCCAGTTACGCACGGCTGAAATGCGATTACTCTCCATCTCCACCTCAGAGGTGGAAATGCGATACCCTAGGAAAGAGACAGACTGCTGGAAGAACAGGCATTTCTCAGCCTTGACGTACAGGTCATGCTCCAACAATCGAACAAGCACCCTGCATACCAGGGACACATGCTCGGCTCGTGTAGCGGAGTATATCAGAATGTCATCAATATAAACCACTACACCCTGCCCGTGCAGGTCCCTGAAAATCTTATCTACAAAGGCTTGGAAGACTGATGGAGCATTCATCAACCCGTACGGCATGACGAGGTACTCAAAATGCCCTGAGGTCGTACTGAACGCCGTCTTCCACTCGTCTCCCTCCCGGATACGCATCAGATTGTAAGCGCTCCTGAGATCTAGTTTGGTGAAGAAGCACGCCCCGTGCATTGACTCAATCGCTGTGGTGATGAGCGGTAGCGGGTAACTATACCTCACCGTGATCTGGTTTAGACCTCGATAGTCAATACACGGGTGCAGACCTCCCTCCTTCTTCACAAAAAATAACCTTGAGGAGGCGGGTGAAGTGGAGGACCGAATGTACCCTTGACGCAGGGATTCGGAGACATATGTTTCCATAGCCTTCGTCTCTGCCTGTGACAGGGGATACACGTGACTCCTGCGAAGTGCGGCGTCTACCAGGAGATGTATCGCACAATCACCCAGTCGATGGGGTGGTAATTGAGTCGCCTTCTTCTTGGAGAAGGCAAGAGCCAAATCGGCATATTTGGGGGGAATGCACACGGTGGAGACCTGGTCTGGACTTTCCACCATAGTAGCACCCACGGAAACCCCTAAACACCTCCCCGAGCACTCTCACAACCACCCCGTGAGAACCCTCCATTGCCAAGAAACAGTGGGGTCATGACAAGCTAACCAGGGTAGGCCTAGCACCACGGGAAACACAGGAGAGTCAATGAGGAAGAGACTGATCTTCTTCCAGTGACCACCCCTGCGTCACCATACCCAGAGGAGCGGTGGCCTCCCTGATCAACCCTGACCCTAATGGTCGACTGTCTAAGGCATGAACGGGGAAGGGCACAGCCACGGGAACAATAGGAATCCCTAAACTAAGGGCGAACGATCTGTCTATAAAATTCCCCACCGCGCCTGAATTGACGAGTGCCTTATGCTCGGAATGTGGGGAAAACTCAGAAAAAGTAACATACAAAAACAAGTGTGCAACAGAGGGCTCTGGGTGAGAATGGTGCCGGCTCACCTGGGATGACGCCAGACTACCCTGCCTGCTGCTTCAATCCCCAGAGGAACAGACCCGGCACCGACCGGCAGTGGGACCTCTGCGGCCACAGATGGTGCACGAGACGGAACCTCCTCCAGTCTCCCTACGCACAGCACCTCCCAGCTCCATGGGTACCGGAGCGGTGGTGCTGGGGGATGGACCCGACAGAACCCGCTCTGGACGTCCGCGGGTAGCCATCAGGTTATCCAGCCGAATGGACAGGTCCACCAGCTGGTCGAAGGTGAGGGTGGTGTCCCTGCAGGCTAACTCCTGGCGGACGTCCTCGCGCAAACTGCAGCGATAATGGTCAATCAGGGCCCTGTCGTTCCATCCCGCGCCGGCAGCCAGTGTCCGAAAATCCATGGCAAACTCCTGGGCGCTCCTCGTCCCCTGCCTCAGATGGAAGAGACGTTCACCCGCCGCTCTACCATCGGAAACGATGGTAGAGACGGCGGGTGAAATCCTTGAAGTGGTCCAGCGCTGCATCTCCTTCCTCCCACACGGCGTTGGCCCACTCCAAGGCTTTCCCTGAGAGGCACGAGACGAGGGCGGACACCCCTCACGGCCCGAAGAAGCCGGGTGGACGGTTGCCAGGTAGAGGTCTAATTGTAACAAGAACCCCTGGAAGCGTGCAGCCACCCCGTCGTACACCCGGGGAAGGGCGAGACGAATCCCAAAAAGAGAGGCGTTTGGTGGAGACCCTGGTTGTACGGGTAGAGGCACTGGAGGAACTCCCTGTCTCTCCCAACGGTCCATAGTCTGAACAACGCGGTCCATGGCTGCGCCGAGATGATGATGCATCGCCGCATGCTCCCGGACGCGCTCCTCCACTCCTACTCTTGAGGCACCTGGTCCTGCTGACTCCAAAGTTGGTGGAGAAGTCAGGCGCAGGAGAGCAAAACTGGGTAATAATCGTAGTCCTTTAATAGACAACCAAACGGTTCAAAACAACATGAGAATAAATGGGTACAATAACCCGTAACGCACCAGTCAAAATAATGTGCACAAGCACTAGAAACAACAATCCCACACAAAGACATGGGGGGGAAACAGAGGGTTATATACAAAACATGTAATTGAGGGAATTGAAACCAGGTGTGGAAAACACATACAAAACAAATGGAAAATTTAATGTGGATCGACGATGGCTAGAGGACCGGCGACGACGACCGCCGAACGCCGCCCGAAGGAGAGGAGCCAACTTCGGCGGAAGTTGTGACACCTATAGAAAATTTGTGGGCAGAACTGAAAAAGCATGTGCGAGCAAGGAGGCCTACAAACCTGACTCAGTTACTCCAGCTCTGTCAGGAGGAATGGGCCAAAATTCACCCAACTTATTGTGGGAAGCTTGTGGAAGGCTACCCGAAATGTTTGACCCAAGTTAAACAATTTATAGACAATGCTACCAAATACTAATTGAGTGTATGTAAACTTCTGACCCACTGGGAATGTGATGAAAGAAATAAAGCTGAAATAAATCATTCTCTCTACTATTATTCTGACATTTCACATTCTTAAAATAAAGTGGTGATCCTAACTGACCTAAGACAGGGAATTTTTACTAGGATTAAAAGTCAGGAATTGTGAAAAACTGAGTTTAAATGTATTTGGCTAAGGTGTATGTAAACGTCCGACTTCAAATTACGTTGTTCCTCAAAAGAACAGACATGGAAACAACCACACGTTCACAGCCCAGTAAGCTATACAACATCAGAAATTAATTCAGATGGGCCCGAAACAGCACAGAAGAATACTAGAAAGGAACCAGTAACCAAAATATACAAACACTCTTAGATAACTTTCTGGATACCACATTCACTCACTGTAAAGAAGGCATCAATCTAGCAGTAAAGAACATTAACAATATATTCAGGCAAACGGCAAAAAAAGCACAACTGACATTGATAAAAAATGAAACAAAAAAGACCATAGACGACAACCGGTTTGATGCAGATTGTAAAATTATAAAGAAAAAAATGTAACACTGTCAAACCAAAAGCACAGAGACCCAATTAATGGTGAATTACTTCTTCATTACTGTGAGACTTTAAAACTATATAAACGTACACTCAGAACCAAAAAAGCACAGTACAACAGCAAGCAGCTGCCACTAATTGAGGAGTCCATAAACACAAACAACTTCTGGCAAAAGTGGAAGAAACAAAAAAAATCAAAACGAGGAATTAGCGATACAAAATGGTGACATATGGACAACCCATTTTAAAACACTCTACAACACCGTTCAAATGGACACAAACGCAGAACACTGCCAAATTCATTAGAAGTTGAATGGATTAGAAAAAGCTATAAAGGACAATCAAAATCCATTGGAGTCCCCAATTACTGACCAGGAGCTCTATAAGAAACTTCAGGCCCTCAAATTTAAAAAAGCATGCAGACCTGATCAAATCAAATCAAATCAAATGTTATTTGTCACATACACATGGTTAGCAGATGTTAATGCGAGTGTAGCGAAATGCTTGTGCTTCTAGTTCCGACCATGTAGTAGTATCTAACAAGTAATCTAACAATTTCACAACAACTACCTTATACACACAAGTGTAAAGGAATGAATACGAGTATGTACATATAAATATATGGATGAGCGATGGCTGACCGGCATAGGCAAGATGCAGTAGATGGTATATAGTACAGTATATACATATAAGATGAGTAATGTAGGATATGTAAACATTATATAAATGGCATCATTTAAAGTGGCTAGTGATACATGTTACATCCAATTTTCTATTATTTAAAGTGGCTAGAGATTTAAGTCAGTATGTTGGCAGCAGCCACTCAATGTTAGTGGTGGCTGTTTAACAGTCTGATGGCCTTGAGATAGAGGCTGTTTTTCAGTCTCTCGGTCCCAGCTTTGATGCACCTGTACTGACCTCGCCTTCTGGATGATAGCGGGGTGAACAGGCAGTGGCTCGGGTGGTTGTTGTCCTTGAGGGCAGGTAGTTTACCCCCGGTGATGCGTTGTGCAGTCCTCACTACCCTCTGGAGAGCCTTACGGTTGTGGGTGGAGCAGTTTCCATACCAGGCGGTGATACAGGATGGTCTCGATTGTGCATCTGTAGAAGTTTGTGAGTGTTTTTGGTGACAAGCTGAATTTCTTCAGCCTCCTGATGTTGAAGAGGCACTGTTGCGCCGTCTTCACCACGCTGTCAGTGTGCGTGGACCATTTCAGTTTGTCCGTGATGTGTACGCCGAGGAACTTAAAACTTTCCACCTTCTCCACTACTGTCCCGTCGATGTGGATAGGGGGGAGCTCCCTCTGCTGTTTCCTGAAGTCCACGATCATCTCCTTAGTTTTGTTGACGTTGAGTGAGAGGTTATTTTCCTGACACCACACTCCGAGGGCCCTCACCTCCTCCCTGTAGGCCATCTCGTCGTTGATGGTAATCAAGCCTACCACTGTAGTGTCGTCAGCAAACTTGATGATTGAGTTGAAGGCGTGCTTGGCCACGCAGTCATGGGTGAACAGGGAGTACAGGAGAGGGCTGAGAACGCACCCTTGTGGGGCCCCAGTGTTGAGGATCAGCGGGGTGGAGATGTTGTTTCCTACCCTCACCACCTGGGGCCGGCCCGTCAGGAAGTCCAGGACCCAGTAGCACAGGACTGGGTCGAGACCTAGGATCTTGAGCTTAATGACGAGTTTGGAGGGTACTATGGTGTTAAATGCTGAGCTAAAGTTGATGAACAGCATTCTTACATAGGTATTCCTCTTGTCCAGATGGGTTAGGGCAGTGTGCAGTGTGATTGCGATTGCGTTGTCTGTGGACCTATAGGGACGGTAAGCAAATTGGAGTGGGTCTAGGGTGTCTGGTAGGATGGAGGTGATATGATCCTTGACTTGTCTCTCAAAGCACTTCATGATGACGGAAGTGAGTGCTACGGGGCGATAGTCATATAGCTCAGTTACCTTAGCTTTCTTGGGAACAGGAACAATGGGGCCCTCTTGAAGCATGTGGGAACAGCAGACTGGGATAAGGATTGATTAAATATGTCCGTAAACACCAGCCAGCTGGTCTGCGCATGCTCTGAGGACACGGCCAGGGATGCCATCTGGGCCAGCAGCCTTGCGAGGGGTAACACGCGTAAATGTTTTACTCACGTTGGCTGCGGTGAAGGTGAGCCCGCAGGTTTTGGTAGCGGGCCGTGTCAGTGGCACTGTATTGTCCTAAAAGCGAGAAAAGAAGTTGTTTAGTTTGTCTGGGAGCAGGACATCGTGGTCCGCGACGAGGCTGGTTTTCTTTTTGTAGTCCGTGATTGACTGTAGACCCTGCCACATTCCTCTCGTGTCTGAGCCGTTGAATTGTGACTCTACTTTGTCTCTATACTGATGCTTAGCTTGTTTGATTGTCTTGCGGTGGGAATAGCTACACTGTTTGTATTCAGTCATGTTTCCGGTTTCCTTACCCTGGTTAAAAGCAGTGGTTCGAGCTTTCAGTTATGTGCGAATGCTGCCATCAATCCACGGTTTCTGGTTTTGATAGTTGCTATGGGTACAACATCACCATTGCACTTGCTAATTAACTCGCTCACCAAATCAGCGTATACATCAATGTTGTTGTCTGATGCTGTCCGGAACATATCCCAGTCCACGTGCTCGAAGCAATCTTGAAGCGTGGAATCAGATTGGTAGGACCAGCGTTGAACAGACCTGAGAACGGGCGTTTCCTGTTTTACTGTCTGTCTATAGGCTGGGAGCAACAAAATGGAGTCATGGTCAGTCTTGTCGAAAGGAGGGCGGAGAATGGCCTTGTATGCGTCACGGAAGTTAGAATAACAATGATCCAGGATTTTCCCAGCCCGGGTCGCACATTCGATATGCTGATAAAATTTAGGGAGCCCTGTTTTCAGATTAGCCTTGTTAAAATCCCCAGCCACAATAAATGCAGCCTCAGGATATGTGGTTTCCAGTTTACAGTCCAATGAATTTCCTTCAGTGCCGTCGATGTGTCAGCTTGAGGGGGGATATATGCGACTGTGATTATAATTCTCTTAGAATTCTCTTGATAGATAACTTGAGTTCCTGTATGTTGTTATGATCACACCACGCCTCGTTAGGATGACCTCAGCCGAAGTTCTTCAACAGGTAATTGATTTGTTTTCGTTGTGAAATGTGTTATGTGTGTGCCACGCTGGCTAATGAATTCATGGCTATGAGAAAGTATGTGAGGTGCTGCCCTCAAACAATCAAATGTAGTGCTTTCGCCGTAAAGCCTTTTTGAAATCTGACAACGCTGTGATATTGCCAAGAAACAGAGCTTTTGATGAGTATGAAACACTTGTATATTGGTGGATGTTTAATAATTCAACTTTGGGATTTTGAATTTGGCGCTTTACATTTTACCTGGTGGCGACCCACCGCTCCCTGTCTAGTTAATCATAAGGCACACACCCCCGCCCTTCTTCTTACCAGATAGATGTTTGTTTCTGTCGGCGCGATGCGTGGAGAAACCATGTGGCTGTATCGACTCTGATAACGTGTCCTGAGTGAGCCATGTTTCCATAAAGCAAAGAACATTGCAGTCGCTGATGTCTCTCTGGGAGGCAATCCTTGCTCGGATTTCGTCTACCTTGTTGTCCAGAGACTGGACATTGGCAAGTAGTATACTCAGGAGCGGTGCGCGATGTGCCCGTCTACGGAGCCTGACCAGAACACCGCCCCGTCTACCCCTTCTCCTGTGCCGCCGTTATTTTGGGTCGCCGGCTTGGATCCAGTCTATTGTCCTAGTTGGTGGACCGAACAGAGGATCCGCTTCGGGAAATTCGTATTCCTGGTCGTAATGTTGATAAGCTGACGTTGCTCTTATATCCAATAATTCCTCCCGGCTGTATGTAATAAAATTTAAGATTTTCCGGGTTAACAATGTAAGAAGTAATCCATAAAAAAACAATACTGCATAGCTTCCTGAGAACGTGAAGCGAGGCTGCCATCTCTGTCGGCGCCGTAAGTGATGGCATCCTAAATGAGATGCTCAAACTCACTAGTGTAAAATGTGTTGGTTATTTCCTTGACATCTGGAATCAAGGACTCATAATCCCACATTTTATGAATGGAGACAAATTTGACCCTAACAATACAGAGGCATTTGTGTGAACAGGAACCTGGGGAAGGTTTTCTGTATTATTATAAATGTAAAAGTTCTAAACTTCCTTAATAAGCACAATGCCTTGAGTAAAAGCCAAATTTGATTTATACCTAAACATTGCACAAACGATCATATTTACACCCTACACACCCTGATAGATAAACATGTCCACCAAAATAATATAAAAATGTACGCTTGCTTTATCAACCTCCAAAAAGCATTTGATTCTATTTGGCATAAAGGACTGTCATGCAAAGTTATTGAAAGTGGTGTAGGGGGTTAAACATATGACATAATTAAATCAATGTATACTGGCAATACGTGCAGCATCAAAATTGGCAAGAAAATAACACAATTCTTTAACCAGGGGCGGGGCCTTCACCAGTGCTGCAATCTGAGCCCTGCACTCTTCAATATTTACATCAACGAATTGGCCACTATTCTAGAAAAATCCTCAGCCCCTGGTGTTAGTCTCCACAATTCAGAGGTTAAATGCCTACTCTTCGCAGATGACCAATGCCTGCTGTCACCCACAGCACATGGCCTACAGCAGTACCTGGACCTGCAAGAGCAGTATTGCCAGACCAGATCTCAAAGAATTTGACCAAAGTTCTCAATTGGTACAAAATATATAGAGTACTGCACACTACAATTTCTTAGGTTTAAAAATAGGCTCAACTGGACACCTTGATGATGCAGTGAATTAATTGAGAGAGAAAGAATGCAGGGCATTCTACACCATTCAAAAACTAGTTCAAACTGAAATACCTATTAAAATTGGCTCAAATTAATCGAATGTGTCATTCAACTAATTGCACTTCATGGCAGCGAGGTGTGTGGTCCACTTGCAAAACAAGATTTCACCAAATGGGACAAACACTCCATTGAAACCCTGCATGGAGAGTTCTGTAAGATTCTCCTACTGTCCAGAGGACAATTACAAACAATGCAAGCAGGGCAGAATTAGGCCAATATCCACTAATAATAAAAACTCAAAAAAGAGCAATGTGACCCCCTCTCATATCATTGCAAAGCCCTGCAATGCAAGAGCTGAGCAAAGAAAAGAGTCCCCTCATCCAGCTGGTGCTGGAGCTGAGTTCACAAACCTGTTCTGCTAACACACTGAAGCCTCAGGACCAGAACATCCAATCAATCAGAATAAACAAGATTACAACACAGTCAAAACAAAACTACATTGCTTATTTGGAAACACAAGAACAAAGCAAAATGCAGTGCTATCTGGCCCTAAATCGACAGTACACCGTGGCTAACTATTTGACCATGGTTACTGATCAAAACCTTAGAAAAACCTTGACAAAGTACAGGCTCAGTGAGCACAGCCTTGCCATTGAGGGTAGACACAGGAAAACCTGCCTCCCTGTAGAGGAAAGGCTGTGTGACCACTACACAAAGCAGAACCTGAGATAGAGCTGTATTTCCTGACAAATTGTACAAAATATAAAACAATTAGAGTGTCATTTCGCCAAATTTGAAACCCTTATTCGAGAGAATATACCCTGCACAGCTTTGCCCTGCTCTGCTCAGCTCTGCCCTCTTCTGCCCTGCTCTGCCCTCTTCTGCCCTGTCATGCTCTGCCCTGTTCTGCCTTGTTCTGCCCTGCTTTGCCCTGCCCTGTTCTGCCCTGCCATGCTCTGCCCTATTCTGGCCTGTTCTGCTCTTCCCTGCTCTGCTCTCTTCTGCTCTAAATTGTTATTAGAGCGATTGCAGACCAAGACTTTGAGACAGATCCAGGAAATATGTGTGTAAATTCTCATTTTAGTGTGTGTGTGTTGTGTGTTCAAAGAGGAGAGGAAAACAGCATAGGAGAGGGGCCACATCTAGAGAGGGGGGATAGATAAATGTATAAATAGTAAGAAAGAGAGCAATAGATCAGGGTAAGGAGATGACAGATCCCGAATGGCGGCCAGGGATACGCTTGACTTCATCTCATCTGCTGGGGAATGATGCTCAGATGACACAAAATGCTGCCCAGAGGACCCATTACTGGAGGTCTCACAGGAGGCTGTGGTGGAGGGAATTGGGCAGGAAGACGTTTGTCATTTGAGAAGTATATTTGATTTTCTTCTTCTGTGGAGAAAAGTAATAAGATATGAGGTGCAATGTGTTAAAAGGATAAAGATGCTCTCTTTCCAACATCGGGTTGAGACATGAGAACACACAATGTATTTTTAACTCTATTCTGTGGTAGTGATGGATGTTACTGTGACACGACCCCTGTTTAACCCTTTTATAGGAGAAACCACCTGGTGCACATACACCACGCCATCCAGTCACACGCACACACACACAGTCTCACACAGTCACACACACACACACACACACACACACACACACACACACACACACACACACACACACACACACACACACACACACACACACACACACACACACACACACACACACACACACACACAAACAGTCACACACACACACACACACACACTGGTTTTAAGCTGCACCAGCACTTAATAAACGCAGAAGTTGTCGTACTGTTTTTAATGCTCAGAATACATTTTGTTAAGGGACAAATCATTTCCGCACTAATCTTCACCAGGTGCTAGTGGAATCAGAGCTCTGCTTCTCAAGTTTTAAGTGAGGTTTTGCTCTTGCTTCAATTTGCAATTATTGTCCTTCTCATTTTCACAGCTGGCTATTTTATAAAAGCAATCCTGCGTAAGTGCCCTAACACACACATACACAGACACACACACAATCGAAGATGAAATGTAACACTCCTCTGTGATGATGCAAACTTGTACTGATGTGGCAGTCATTTGAAAGAAGGAAAATGATGTGTTTGTGTTTTTAAATGTGTTAAAATAAGATGTAGTATCTCTAAGGATCCCGTGTTTCTGTGCTTCTGTTCTCCAGCCTCCACCATCGCCGAGAACGGACGAAGAACATGCCTGAAACTCAAAGTCTTTGTCCGACCATCAAGTAAGTCTCTCCAGCTGAAACAGAAACATGGAACCTGTTTAACACTAATGTTGTGTTTTCACTACTCTGAGTGACGCAGGCCAGTGGGTAGCCAAGCGGTTAGAGCATTGAGCCAGTAACCGAAAGGTCTCTGGTTTGAATCCCACAGACGATTAGGTGAAAAATATGTTGATGTGCCGTTAAGCAAGGCACTTAACCCTAATTGCTCTGCATAAAAATGTCTGCTAAAATGCTGAATGCCTTCTGAATGATTCTTGCTCTCTGTTGAACATGTCAGTTTCATATCTCATGACAGCTCCTATATTGTTAACCAGTGGCTACCATTGTTTCTATCCAAAGACAAGTGAAGGAATGAACGATTTGAAAGAAGTGAATTGCACATGTCTTGTGAATGTTGTCATGAGCTTGGGGCTTGGGACCTTTGTTTTAAGGGGTTGGGGGAGTTTAATATCTCTAATCATCCTTATCATCTCTATTTCTATCTCTAGACAGCTGTGTGAAAACTATAGGTGTACATGACCGTGTTTTTGACGTAAACGACAAAGTAGACAATTCATTAGAACCCCGAGGTTAGTATGGCTTTCTGCATTATTTTATGACCTTATTTTTTAACAAATGCCCTCTTGACCTCTGTCTGTCCCACTGGGACACACACATCCCTCCCCCCTCTCTCTTTCTCTATGTTTCTCCATTGATTGATCCCTCTGTCCTCTCCCAGCATGGTTGACTGTCATGTTAGAATGCTTTTGCTGCATCTGCCGCGTTGTTGTGTTGTGTTGCTAGTTGTGTTTTGCTGGTGATGTGGTCTATGTTTGCATATGTTATACGCAGTGCTTGACTTGGGTTGGAGCTCACCGGAGCTGAGTACCGGTACCTATTTCAGTCTAAGTCAAGCACTGGTCATACGTCATACATGGCAGTCGTACCTGGTTAAATCATCATGTCTCATGTCAGAATATAACATAGGCTATTTGTGTTAGAACAAAAAGAATGTTTCTGCCTGCTCTACTATAGATCCTAGGATTCAATGTACTCCTCCAATTGACTTTAATATATATAATGTAGGCTGTGTTTCATACCACATGTACTGTAGGCTGTTTCATAACATAGGCTGTGTTGCACATATGTTCACTCTGAGAAACATTATATTTTACATTCGCATATGTCAATAGAGCCCATTGATGCTGAAGTCTAATGAAATGCAAACCATTGCTTCTAGTGTTCTTTCATTTTGTCTTCATTTAAATTGACTCTATTCTACCCTTTATTCTACCCTTCCTCCTACCCTTATTCTTCCCTTTATTCTACCCTTTATTCTACCCTTATTCTACCATTTTGTCTACCCTTTATTCAACCCTTTATTCTACCCTTCATCCTACCCTTATTCTACCCTTTATTCTACCCTTCATCCTACCCTAATTTTACACTTTATTCTACCATTTCATCATACCCTTTATTCTACCCTTCATCCTACCCTAATTCTGCCCTTTATTCTACCCTTCATCTTACCCTAATTATGCCATTTATTCTACCATTATTATGCTCTTATTCTACCCTTATTCTACCCTTTATTCTACCCTTATTCCACCCTTTATTCTATCCTTATTCAACCATTTATTCTACTGTTATTCTACCCTTTATTCTATCCTTCATCCTACCCAAATTCTGCCCTTTATTCTATCACTATTCTGCTCTTATTCTACCCTTATTCTGACCTTTATTCCACCGTTATTCAACCATTTATGCTACCCTTATCCTACCCTTATGCTGCCCTTTATTCTACTCCTATTCTGCACTTTATTCTTCCCTTTACTCTCCTCTTTATTTCACACTTATTCTACCCTTTATTCTAACCTTTATTCCACCCTTTTCTACCCTTTATTCCACTGTTATGCTACCCTTTAATCTACCCTAGCATTCCACCCTTAATCTACTCTTTATTCTACCATTTCATCCTACCCTTTATTATACCATTCATCCTACCCTAATTCTGCCCTTTATTCTACCCTTCAATCTACCTTAATTCTGCACTTTATTTTAACCTTATTCTGCTCTTAATCTACTCTTATTCTACCCATTAATCTAACCTTATTCCACCCTTTATTCTATCCTTATTCTACCCTTTATTTCACTCTTATTCTACCCTTTATTCTACCCTTCATTCCACCCTTTTTCTACCATTTATTCCACCCTTATTCTACCCTTTATTCTACCCTTTATTCTACCCTTTATTCTACCATTTATTATACTGTTATTCTACGCTTTATTATACCATTCAACCTACCCTAATTCTACCCTTCAATCTACCCTTTCATCGTACCCTTTATTCTACCCTTCATCCTACCCAAATTCTGCCCTTTATTCTACTACTATTCCGCTCTTATTCTACCCTTAATCTGCCCTTTATTCCACCGTTATTCAACCATTTATTCCACCCGTATTCTACCCTTTATTCTACCCTTTATTCTACCCTTTATTCCACCATTTATTCCACCCTTTTCAGAACAAAGGCTATATTATTGTAGCATGCTCATGTTTCTAACCCGATGTCAAATAGCTGCATTCTCTCTCTCATGATTACATTACTGTCTAATTCCTGCTCTGTTTTACCAAGGATACCAAACACATACACTGACTCTGAGTAACACATTAGTCATTTCAAACAGAGTTTTAGGAATAATGTTTGTCATCGCATTAGCAATTACAGTTTTCTGAAATGAATCTTTACGTCTCGCAGTTGGAGAATATTACATTTTCCATATTTATTAATGGAAGCCGTTCACCATACCCTGATGATCAGGATGTATCACTAGCTGTCACCTCATCTGACACACACACACTCTCTCTCTCTCTCTCTCTCTCTCTCTCTCTCTCTCTCTCTCTCTCTCTCTCTCTCACTCTCTCTCTCACTTTCTTTTTCTCTCTCACACAAACACACACCTCCTTGGCAGTTCAAGCTTGGGGGGGTTGCATTTTGATTTATTAAGGTCAAAGCCCTAGACTGTCTCCACCTTCCTGTCTGCCCATCTGTCTGTCTGTCTGTCTGTCTGTCTGCCTGCTATCCCAAACCTTTGCATCTCTTCCTCCCTTTGCATCTCAGCCCCACACCCATCCTCATTATCACTCTTTTTTTTATCTGTGTCTTCGTATTTCCCACCTTTGTGTGTGAGTGTTTGTGTGTATGTGTGTGTGTGAGTATGTGAGTGTGTGTGTGTGTGTGTGTCCGCGGCCAAGTCCTGTGCTCTGTGTGGCTGTGCATGGCCTAGCTTGCTCCCTCTGCGCGCTGTTAAACAGGCCCATGGCTGCTCATTGATAACACTGTCTGCCAGTCAACCTGGGGAGCTCCTAACCATGCCACTGAGCTCTACACTCTTACAAAAAAGGTGCTATCTAGAACAAAAAAAGAGTTATTCAGTTGTCCCCATAGGAGAACCCTCTTTGTTCCAGGTAGAAACTTTTTGGGTTCCATGTTGAACCTTTTCCACAGAGGGTTCTACCTGGAATCCAAAAAGTGTTCTCCTATGGGGACACCTGCATAACCATTTTGGAACCATTTATTCTAAGTGTGTAGAGGATGTGACTCACCAAGGAGAGTGGACCTGCAGGCTGCCTCACTGGTTGGTTGGCTGGTCGGCTGGCTGGTTGGCTGGCTGGTATGCTGGCTGGCTGGCTGGTTGGCTGATATGTAACAGAAGCAGTAGCAGTAACTTGTTATTTCATCATTTTATTCTGAGTTGTAAGATATGGGGCTATAGGAATATAGGAATTCCAAATAATATAGGGCAAAACATGTCACCAAAGATCAACATTTTTTGCATTGTGTATGTGTTGATAAACTCTGGTTTTATGATTGACAGAAATATTAATTTTCTAAATTTTCTCTCTCTCCTCTAGATGATACAAGTCATGAGTCTGCCGAACCGTCCAGGAGTGACGCCACAAGCGCAGCCTCACACCTGCGGATAGCCAGTCCACTGCTGGCTGCACTGCTAATCTGCTTAGCAACACTCTGCACCTTATAGCGCCTCCCCCTGTCCTGGAGTGGAATTACACCCTTTGCGGCCTGAATCTACCCAATGATGAGGCTGGGGCTAGGGTGGGAGAATGGGTGGGAGAATGGGCAGGTGGTTGGGGGGGGGGGGATTGAGAGTGGGCTTCTTAAGGAGCACTATATTTTCCAGATATTTAAGTGGTCTTTCTCCATCAGTGAGTTTGAAAAAGTTGATGTTGGAAGCGGAAGAAACTGTTTCCCCCTTAAAACTGTCAACTAAGATGCCAAATCCCTATTTTTTGACACTTAGTGATTCTTGTTTTCCCTTCTGACATCCCTTAACGTCATGCTGATTCATTGCACCGCTCACATACACACACATATAGGTACACACACCTAAACACACTTTTACATTGACAGTTTTTAAATAGCTCTTTGGTAGGTTGTAAAGCAGCAATACACAGCAGGTCATGGTTGTTTTAGCGCTCATCTAGAAAAATAGAACAGAGATGGGTAGTACACACACCGCTCTCCTAGTCTTTACAGACTCATCTCCTTCTGCATCAGGTGGATACAGATAGCTGGGTCTTTGTTGGGTGTTAGAGATAGTGGAACAACACGTAGGCATCAGTTGAGATACAGTGTAGAACATGTTTAGTTGGAGAGAAAAGGGCATGAGTGAGCTGAGTTGGTTGAAGTATTAAGTCCCCTGGCCTCTTTGATTAAGGTATGCTGTCATGTACCCTCTTTTTTTTGTTTAGAGAGAATGGTTGGAGACTTTTGGCATGAGACAAAGAAAAGACAAATAAAAACATTTAGTCCATTGTGTGGATGAAAGATCAAATATTTGAAACATTACTCAATTTATGAGTGGCAGACAGGCAAGTAATTTTGGGATTTATTCACTGACTTAATCAATAATTGCTCTTTAGTGCCAGACAGTGCAGTTTTGATTCAGTTTGTTATAAAACCTTTTCACTGAGTTTTACCTTACATACTCTGCCTTCTCTTGCTGATATTTTAAATGGCATCTATGATTATGGCAAAGACATTTATGTATCAAAGTGGGGGACGATTTGTGTTGTTCAAAGGTTATGTCAACAGTTTAGAGAAGAAAGCTCCTCTACCTCTGTGAAAGGTACCAACAGTTGAAGAGGTTGCCTCTCTCAACATGAAATATGAAATAATACCACTTCCCTACAATGCAAATACATATTTTTCCTACAATTGCTTATCATTAGTTCACTTAGACGTACTGTAGAGCTTGGCATGTGGAATCGTCCCTCAGCATAGCTTTCTACCATACCCAGTAAGGAGGCACCACCATCTAGGAAACAATGTTGCTTTACTGTATTTTTCCACAAGTCTTTACCACTCTTGCATAACCACAACTTCAACTATAACCTCAGATTCAAATGCTGTAGCTACAGTCCATTATAGCAGGCTGCCTGTTCCACATTCATTTTACTACCGCATAATACAATCTCATCATAATCAACTCACAATGAGTATGTTAATAGAGAAAATATCCTTTAACATCGAGGCGGAGCGCAGAGCAGTTTAGTTTGGCCACGTTTTGTATTGGCCCCTATTTATACATTGTACTGTTTTATAATGACATTCAACTTCCTTAGACTTACACAGGATCAGATGGTAGATTAACATAGCTGGAGCGATTTGTAAATGGAAATACTGTTATTTCGTTCTTTCTTTCCTGGAGTAGGATGGACAGATACATTAATTAGGTGTGTTGATACAGGTCTCCTTTCAGAGGATAGAGATGCTTAGAACAGAGCGAGAGAGAGAGGCAGAGAGAGAGAGGCAGAGAGAGCGAGAGGCAGAGAGAGAGAGCGAGAGGCAGAGAGAGAGAGCGAGAGGCAGAGAGAGAGAGCGAGAGGCAGAGAGAGAGAGAGGCAGAGAGAGAGGCAGAGAGAGAGGCAGAGAGGGAGAGGCAGAGAGAGAGAGATTGCGTGCCTAGTTACCGGTCTTACTGTGACTCTTTAATGAGGTTCAAAATGACAGGCATGCAGACCTCATGTTTTGGAGTTAGGGGAGTTATTTCAGCTGTTAAAAATAGATGGTGGAAGGCCTGGGGGTTTTAAAGTGTCAGTGACCTTGCAGTTATAGAGGGCTGGAGAGTGAAGGAGATAGGGGAGAGAGAAAGAAAGAGTGAAGGAGATTGAAAGAAAGAAGTGTAGGAGGAAAAAAGTTGCATTTATGACTGGAGTGCCTAGCAAAAAACACCCAATGCAACCTTTTTAAAAACACTAGCTAAAAATGGAATACACACCTACTTGTAGTAATATAATTCTCCCCAAAGGCATCTTTTTGCTTTGTTTTGATATATTTTTTGTTTTTGCTTTTTCGCAGCTGCCTTCTACAGTATATTCTTCTCCTGAAGGGTTGTGTGTGCTTTCGGCCATATTTGTTTTCGTACTATGGTAACAATGCTATTACAGTAGAATAGCAGCTCAGCTTTCGGGGTTAACAGGAGAGGACGCCATTTAAAGGGGTACTAATTTTCACCAGAACATCATAGGGTATGGGTGCCATGTTCAATCCGAGATGGCTGCCTGTCATCAACTTAACGTTATAGCCAACACTTTTTGGGGAAGTCCAGCTTCAATTGTATTTTATTATAATTACCCGTACTACTCTTTATCATTATCGCTACTATTATTACCATGGTTTATTCTGTACACACGTTAACTTGGGAAATGAGGATCAACTTGTTAGCTGGATACCGTGTATCCTGAGGTAGTCAACCATATAACATGTAGTGTTAGATTAGTTACTGTTTTTGTACCTTTCTGGTGGACAAAGGAAAAATTAGACACTTCATTGTTAAAAACGGTATTATTATTATTATTGTTATGATGACGATGATGATGATGATGATGATGATGATTATTATTAGCAAAAACTTGATGTAAATAGTGTTTGATATTAAAGTATTAATTTGATTCGTATGTCTTTTCTAAAAACAAACAAACAATGAACACAGTAGAATCTCTGGATATTTGGGAGTGTACACGCAAATAACAGTGCATTGTGAACTGTCATTTTCAATGCCTACTGATGCTTTGAGAAACCTGTACACACCTGTGCTTACCTGTGTGTACTTGTGCTTGTGTGTACCTGACTTTGCACCTGCGCGTGCCTGTGTACAGCAGGCTGGACTGAAAGCCAATGGGGGCCTCACCTGTTACTTAACTTTGTTTCCAACCAACCAATCCACAGCCACCGTCCCCACTTCATCACAAGGATCCATACAGAACAGACAGAGAGAACAGAATAGGCGTGGACAAGATTAACAGTGTTTGTGCTTTTTCGCCTTTAACGTTTGATAGCATGTTGGCCAACCCAGAGTTTTGCCATGGATGGACTGTTGGTTGGCTTTTTATTGGAAGGATCTTGCCAGTTTCATGCGCATAGACTTGATAACGAAATATAAAATGTGTTTTTCTTTTTCTCTTTTGTTTTTCTTTTGAACTTTGTTGAACGTTGGATTCTCTCTTTTTCTTCCCCACTGTCATGTTGTATGCTTTGCATCCCATTGAAATGAGGGGGATGATTATTAGAGGGGGATGATTATTAGCGTTTGAGATAATTGTTGCTTTCTCCTAACTTTGAGGATAAATCCTCTGGTAACCTTATAATGTATTCCCACCACGTAGCTGCAGACGGTCCATTCTGACTATTCATGCCCTCTTTAATGTGAGTGTGTTTATGTATGTGTGAGAGAGTGTGGAACTGTGTATGTGTGTGTTTGTGTGTGTGTGTGAGAGAGAGAGAGAGCCTCCAGCATTGTGTTTGAGGGAGAGGTTGTGTGTGCTAACTTGTTTGTGTGCATGTTTGTGAAAACAAGCATGTGTGAGAGTGAGTGTGTGTAATCAAATGCGTACTCCAGTGTGTGTGTGTGTGTGTGTGTGTTCGTGTCTCATTTACTATTGCCGCACTGAATGGGACGCGACAACTTTCTTTGGCAACAAAGCGGTTTTCTCATGCCTTAGTCCTGAAATCTCTGCCATGCCAGAACAATCTGGGTTCAATACACCCCCTGTCACCCTCCCCCGCTGTGGAATGGGTGCTGGCGGCACAGAGGCTACCCTCCCTGTTTTGGAATTTGAACCCCCAGCCTCCTCACCATAGCCTAGCCGCCATAGCCTAGACCACATAGTATGTTAGCTTAGCTAGGTCACTACTTGGTCGGGGTAGAAGTTATCCATTGGCACAGATCTAGGATCAGCTTACCCTCACCCTGTCTAAACCTAAACCATTAGGGGGGAAATGCTAAAACACTGGCTTGACTGATCTTAGATCAGACAGCATGTCAAACTTCCGCCTGCTCCTGTCACCAGCTCCCCTCGCATCGCCATGTGTTGAGAACCACTCATTTGTGTGTGCATCCAATCCCATTCTGCGTACTCCTCTTGTGCTTTTAACCACCCCCTTATCCCCCCACTCACGCCCACCCCCTGCTCTCCCCCTCTCCTCTGGTCCTATTTGGGGGGCAGAAGTATTGACCGACCTGCTTTTTTCCAGTATATAAACAATAACGAGAAACTGACAAAATTATCAGAGGTCTGTATTTGTATATACATGTGTCTGAGCAATTATAAATACTATTAATAAAATGGAAACACATTGCTTTGATGTTTTGTTTTGCTATCCTTGTTTTTCATTGGTTTGTTGATACACAGGGTGTGCATATATGCAGAACTCATTATGATAGGATCATGGGAGAGATTGTACTGTAGATGGAAGCACACCGTTAACTCAGTATGACAGAGATGTATTGTAAATAGATTTGCAACTGATTGGGGAGCAGATTGAGTCAAGCTTTACGTGGTGAGGATCTCCGCATCAACACATTTAGAATCATCATATTTCTCTGCCAATTAAAGATGATTATGACTCATCCTACCTCCTTCCCTCTACTCCAAGTTTAAACAAGTAAAACCATTTTGGACACACAAATGCATGCACGGGCGAAGACGGACAGTCACGCACACGCACTCGCGCACACACACACACACACACTCACACTCACACTCACACTCAGAGAGAGAGAGAGAGAGAGAGACATACTGTAGACATACAGACAGACACACACTAAACCTGCCAGAGCCCTCTCCCCCATTCACACACACACACACACACACACAGAGATATACAGTAGACATACAGACTTAAACCTGCCAGAGCCCTCTCCCCCATTCGCACACACATGCACACACTTACTTAGAAACCCCATCATCACACAGAGTACATGGTAACTAACTGTCTGACCATAAGGCTAACAGTAATTTTCTCTCTCTCTCTGCCAAATTAATAAACTAACCAACCCTGTTTTGGAACTAGACATTGCAAAGTTCCGTGTGGAAGACAAATGTCAGTCAGCCAGTGCCAGATTCAGACCTAAGACCTGCTTTCATTTCAGTCGGGTACTAATGAGCACTCCTAATAACCTTCTGCTGGACCCCATCAGGACCCCATCAGCGCTGGTTAGATTTACCCTCCATTATCTCTGGCAATTATACTCACGTCCAGATCATTCCAGGCTCCAGGGGAAAATACCCACGAAAAGCCAATTGGAAGTTAAGAACCCAACAATACTTTTCTGCTGTCCCTCTGGGCAAAAACTGGTTGCATCAACTTTGTTTCCACATCATTCCAACAACCAAAAAAGTATACTAGTCTTACTGGGGTCTGACACATAACGAAAAATACGTTACAGACAAAAGACTAGACTATTTATATACATTTAAAAACATTACACACAACAGTCAGTAGGTACAAAACGTTGTTTCCACGTTATTTCAATTAAATTACGTTGAACCAAAGTGGAATAGACATTGAATTGATGTCTGTGCCCAGTGGGTGGCCTCTAGATGGAATGGTTCAGAGTAGTGTTCTATATTTGTGCATATATGTGCATCACGTCATTGCTCTTTGCGTCGCTCTGCTGTGTGTGCATGTTGGTAGTTGTCCGAAAAATTGCGAGGGGCTGAAGCTCATTGGCTAGAACTCTAATTGCTAGGGGGTGGCCCATGTGGGGGGAAATGTAGGGACAAAGTAGGCCTACATAAGGGACAACGTGAAGGAGTTGCCTTGGTCAAGTACAATCTTTGCTGTGTAAGGGAAAACAGTCAATCATCATTATAACAACAAGCAAACAAATGTAAACATAGGAAAGTCCTATCAATTACCTTAGACCACCATGTGTAGCCTATCAATAACAGCCACCCAGTCAGTCATTGGCTAGCAAAGGGGTGGGACAAAACTCATAACTCACACACATCTTCACATATCAGATGGACAATACACATAGGAAAACAAACTATTCAATGAAATCACACTCAAATCTAACACAACTGATTACCACACAAGATGAAAAGGGTTAAATGTTAAAAACATATGTTTGAGACTACATTGTTGCAGCCTACCCGGCTATGTTAGAATAACAGTCTGAGTTACAGGAAACTGTATTTTGAGTTGACAACATTAGGGTAGTGTCTGCACCATTTCTCAAGCAAGCCAGGCTATTTATGAGAGGGTTTGTAGGATAATGTTCTGTATAATTATCTCACACCACACATTGAGAGGATGTCTATGCATTGTAATTGCTAAAGTTCAAACATGTCCTCTGTCCAATCAAGACACCCGCAGCATAATAAACACCCACATTTTAAAAAAAAAACACTGCTGTTTGTCCAATGATCGCATTGTCGGTTAAAACTTGCTATTTATGTTAAAGCCCTCTATAGATTGAAAGCCTTCAACTTTGTTGAAGCACCTTTGGCAGCAATTACAGCCTCGACTCTTCTTGGGTATGAGGTTACAAGCTTGGCACACCTGTATTTGGGGAGTTCCTCCCATTCTTCTCTGCATATCCTCTCAAGCTCTGTCAAGTTGGATGAGGAGAGTCACTGCACAGCTATTTTCAGGTCTCTCCAGAGATGTTGGATCGGGTTCAAGTCCGGGCTCTGGCTGGGCCTCTCAAGGACATTCAGAGACTTGTCCCGAAGCCACTCCTGCGTTGTCTTGGCTGTTTGCTTAGTGTTGTTGTCCTGTTGGAAGGTGAACCTTTGCCCCAGACTGAGGTCCTGAGCGCTCTGGAGCTGGTTTTCATTAAGGATCTCTCTGTACTTTACTCCGTTCATCTTTCCCTAGATCTTGCCTAGTCTCCCAGTTCCTGCTGCTGAAAAACATTCTCACAGCATGATGCTGCCACCACCATGCTTCACTGTAGGGATGGTGCCAGGTTTCAACAAAACATGATGCTTGGCACTCAGGCCAAAGAGTTCAATCTTGGTTTCATCAGACCAGAGAATCTTGTTTCTCATGGTCTGAGAGTCCTTTAGGTGCCTTTTGGCAAACTCCAAGTGGGATGTCATGTGCATTTTATTGAGGAGTGGCTTCCGTCTGGCCACTCTACCATAAAGGCCTGATCGGTGGAGTGCTGCAGAGATGGTTGTCCTTCTGGAAGGTTCTTCCATCTCCACAGAGGAACTCTGGAGCTCAGTCAGAGTGACCATCTGGTTCTTGGTCACCTCCCTGACCAGGCCCTTCTCCCCCGATTGCTCAGTTTGGCCGGGCGGCCAGCTCTAGGAAGAGTCTTGGGGGTTCCAAACTTCTTCCATTTAAGAATGATGGAGGCCACTATGTTATTGGGGACTGTCAATGCTGCAGACATGTTTTGGTACTCTTCCCAAATCTCTGTCTAGACACAATCCTGTCTCTGAGCTCTACAGACACTTCCTTTGACCTCATGGCTTAGTTTTGCTCTGACATCCACGGTCAACTGTGGGACCTTAAATAGACAGGTGTGTGCCTTTCCAAATCATGTCCAATCAATTGAATTTACCACATGAGGACTCCAATCAAGTTTTAGAAACATCTCCTAGGATGATCAAAGGAAACAGTATGCACAATGAGCTCAATTTCGAGTCTCATAACAAAGGATCTGAATACTTACGTAAATAATGTATATCTTTTTTTTTTATTGTTCATTTATTTAAAACATTTAAAACCTGTTTTTGCTTTGTCATTATGGGGTATTGTGTGTAGATTGATGAGGGATTTTTGTTTTATTTAATACATTTTAGAATAAGGATGAAAATGTAACAAAATGTGGAAAAAGGGAAGTGGTCTGAATACTTTCCAAATGCACTGTATATCTGAGAGATATAACAAAGTTCAGGAATTTGCTTCTTTTTGGGGGGTGACACATTTTACCCCTTTTTTTAGGTACTGAACTACTTCCTTATACACTGAGTATATAAAACATTAGGAGCGCCTGCTGTTTTTCCATGACATAGACTGACCAGGTGAATCCAGGTGAAAGCTATGATCCCTTACTGATCCACTTTATTGATCCGCTTCAGATCAAATCAAATATCATTTTGCGCCGAATACAACAGGTGTAGACCTTACAGTGAAATGCTTACTTACAAGCCCTAAAACAACAACGCAGTTTTAAGAAAATACCAAAAAAAATTAAGACATAAAAGTAACAAATAATTAAAAGAGCAGCAGTAAAATAACAATAGCGAGGCTATATACAGGGGGTACCAGCACAGAGTCAATGTGCGGGTGCACCAGTTAGTTGAGGTAATTGAGGTAATATGTACATGTAGGTAGAATTATTAAAGTGACTATGCATAGATAATAACAGAGAGTAGCTGTAGCGTAGAGGGGGGGGGGGGCAATGCAAATAGTCGGGGAAGCCATTTGATTAGATGTTTATGGCTTGGGGGTAGAAGCTGTTTTAGGAGCCTCTTGGACCTAGACTTGGTGCTCCGGTACCGCTTGCCGTGTGGTAGCAGAGAGAACAGTCTATGACTAGGGTGGCTGGAGTCTTTGACAATTTTTAAGGCCTTCATCTTTTTTTTAACTGCATTGTTGGTTAAGGGCTTGTCAGTCTGAATTTCACTGTAAGGTTAGTGTATTCAGCGCATGTGACAAATAACATTAGATTTGATTTGAGTCGTAGGTCTCTTTTCCGAATGCGCCTTTTTTAATACGTTTTCAACTGAGAGCAAAAGCACTTGCCATACATCTCACATTTCATGACTATATACATGGAACTGCATCTTCACCCATTCCCACCATGTTGTCAATCAAGATTTGACTGGGAATAGTCCAATATTATTTTGGTGAGAGGTGGCCTCACTGCATGTTAACCGGTGCGAAATGACAGACTCTGCACCTACATTGTTTCAATGACTGAAACATGAGCTGCTGCTGCCTTAAATGGACTCGCTATTCTATGAGGAGTGCGAGATCGGCTGGGAGTTTGAATATGGGGGCAGCAGAACGTGCATCTTGGAGTGCGGCTGCGCTCTCCACAGTCGCCTCACAAGCCAACACCACTATCACCAGTTCCTGAATGGTCAGACTCAGAGCAGAGCTGTGGGGCTGGTACCGAATGGTCAGCCTCAGAGCAGAGCTGTGGGCCCGGTGCTGAAGGGTCAGCCTCAGAGCAGAGCTGTGGGCCCGGTGCTGATTGGTCAGCGTCAGAGCAATGCTGTAGGCCCGGTACTGAATGGTCAGCCTCAAAGCAGAGCTGTGTGGCCGGTGCTGAATGGTCAGTCTCAAAGCAGGGCTCAGGGCTGGTGCTCCAGTGTCTTGACACTGTTTTCTAGCATTTTACATTGCTGCTTCAAAGCGTCACCTCTCGCTCTAAGAACCTTTTCAACATTTTGCTCATTTTTCTTTTCCAATAAACGTTTTTGTAATGCATCTCGTCAGAAAAGAGTTCTAAAATTCCTTTAGAACTTCTTTTCATGCATGCCAATTGTTTGCCGGTAGTCACGTATTTCATGGCTTGTCAAGTTAATATTAAGACCATTCTTAGTATCCTTCTTGATCAGGTTTTGAGCCAGATCATGAGTATGAGATTCCCTTAACTTAAAAAGGTCTGTAGCCTGCACCTTATCCATTGCATAGGCTACGTGTTCATTATTTATCAGGGAATTAATCTGGAATAAATATTAAAACGTCCAAAAAGACCGGACCGGACTTCCAAAGTTATCAATAATACTACATATTATCCATAAAATACAGCAAGTCTGAGGTCGCCATAGTCATCAAGGAATGAGAAGCGAATGTCAAAGCAAGTATTATTTAATAACTTTGTCAAATGAATTGATTCACAAGGCATAAAGCTTAAGTTACAAGGCAATACTGACAATAACAAAGCATATTTCTAGACATGTAGAACCTAAAGTTAACTTACAAGACAAAGCATGAACTAAGACACAGATAGAGGCCTAGAAGCCTAGGAAATTAGAATTGATCATGCAACCTTCCTCCGTGGACTGGATACAGGATAAGAGAGAGGACAACAGAACTTCATTCCATTCCATCTGACTTTTTATATTCAAAATCAAATGTTGAACAGTCCACAGACCAAATCAAAGGTAGTAAAACTAAGAAATATATTCAAACCAGCCAACGTCCTCTAGGAAAAGGGTCACATCTATGTGTGGTGACCTGAGGGGGTGGCCTGGGCACATTGGAGATAAGACCGCATTCCTGAGAGGACAATTGCATACAGTGTCATCAGAGTTCACTCTGAACAACTGCAGGTTCCACAGGGATCATACATCCATATACAGTAGATAGCTTCGGAGTTCTATACAGAGAACACGCTTTTCGTAGAATAATACTACAGCAGTCGTGTTTGGTATCTATCACACATTCCAGTAATCAGTCCTCTGGACACTGTAGAAAAATGTTGGCCTCTCAGAGGGGCATACTGCCCGTTGGCCATTGCCTTTGGCCATTTGTCATGCGGCCGGAGGTGATATAGAGCACATACAAGTCAAAAGTTTAAACACACCTACTCATTCAAGGGTTTGTCTTTATTTTTACTATTTTCTACATTGAAGAATAATAGTGAAGACATCAAAACTATGAAATAACACATATGGAATCATGTATTAACCAAAAAAAAGTGTTAAACAAATAAAAATATATTTATATTTTTGATTCTTCAAAGTAGCCACCATTTGCCTTGATGACAGCTTTGCACACTCTTGGCATTCTCTCAACCAGCTTCATGAGGAATACTTTTCCAACAGTCTTGAAGGAGTTGACACATATGCTGAGCACTTGTTGGTTGCTTTTCCTTCACTCTGCTGTCCAACTCAACCCAAACCATATCAATTGGGTTGAGGTCGGGTGATTGTGGAGGCCAGGTCATCTGATGCAGCACTCCATCACTCTCCTTGGTCAAATAGCCCTTACACAGCCTGTAAGTGTGTTTTGGGTTATTGTATTGTTGAAAAACAAATGATAGTCCCAGTAAGCGCAAATCAGATGGGGTGGCATATCGCTGCAGAATGCTGTGGTAGCCATGCTGGCTAATGTGTGACTGAATTCTAAATAAATCACAGACAGTTTCACCAGCAAAGCACCCCCACACAATCACACCTCCTCCTTCATGCTTCACGGTGGGAACCACACATGCAGAGATCATCCGTTCACCTAATCTGCGTCTCATAAAGACACGGCGGTTGGAACCTAAAATCTCAAAATTGGGCTCATCAGACCAAATCAGACAGATTTGCACCAGTCTAATGTCCATTGCTCGTGTTTCTTGGCTCAAGCAAGTCTCTTCTTCTTACTGGTGTCCTCTAGTAGTGGTTTTTTTGCAGCAATTTGACCATGAAGGCCTGATTTACATAGTCTCCTCTGAACAGTTGATGTTGAGATGTGTTTGTACTTGAACTCTGTGAAGCATTTATTTTTTGCTGCAATTTCTGAGGCTGGTAACTCCAATGAACTTATCCTCTGCAGCAGAGGTAACTCTGGGTCTTCCTTTCCTGTGGCGGTCCTCATGAGAGCCAGTTTCATCATAGTGCTTGATGATTGCACTTCAAGAAACTTTTAAAGTTCTTGAAATTTTACGCATTGACTGACCTTCATGTCTTAAAGTAACGAAGGACTGTTGTTTTTCTTTGCTTATTTGAGCTGTTCTTACCATAAAATGGACTTGGTCTTTTACCAAATAGGAATATCTTCTGTTTACCACCCCTACCTTGTCACAACACAACTGATTCGCTCAAACACATTAAAAAGGAAAGAAATTCTACAAATGTGCTTTATACAAGGCACATCTGTTAATTGAAATCTATTCCAGGTGACCTTATGAAGCTGGTTGAGAGAATGCCAAACGTGTGAAAAGTTGTCATCAAGGCAAAGGGTGGCTACTTTGAAGAATCTCAACATTTTACATTTTTTTGGTTACTACATGATTCCATGTGTGTTATTTCATAGTTTTGATGTCTTCACTATTATTCTAGAATGTAGCGGGAGTTAAAAAAAATACATAGCAGTACATTTCCTTACATTTCTTGGAAGGTAACACATTTGTGCACACACACACATACACACACACAAAGAGCTCTTGCAGGGCCATTTCAATACAACAGACGTTATTTTATGTGGCCTCAGTCTGTCAATTGAAGTCATATTGCAGCACAATAAGGACAGGATTGGCAGTGTTGAGAAGCCCACCTAAATGGAACACGTTTGAAGGAACATTCTAAAGCAAAGCGTCTTCCTTATTGGCTTCTGTTTGGTGTTCCGTTTCCATGTGAACAATCAGTTTGATTGACAGCTCTGAATGATGTCCTCAGTTAATCGCTCCAGCGGTGTGAAAAGGTCATAAATCAGCCAATTACGTAGCCAGCATATGAATAGATATTTTGGGGGAATATATAAAACGCCTTGCAGGCATATCAGCACATTCAACCACAGACAGTAACAGAGGGAGGAGGGGGGCATGAGACAACAGATAAGCTGAATGCGTTTTCAATAAAGAGCATATTTTTCATCTCACAGTGAGTTATATTGGGTGAAGAAACTAACAGTGAATTCAAGGTTGGGATTGGGATTCTCAGTGAGAGAGATAGTAAGAGAGTGAGAGTGAGAGTGAGAGTGAGAGTGAGAGTGAGTGTGAGTGTGAGAGTGAGAGTGAGAGTGAGAGAGAGAGAGAGAGAGAGAGAGAGAGAGACAGAGAGTACCATTTACAGTATACCTGGTTCTAACATGGAACCTTTGTCTGATCTTGTCCACATTCTGATTGTGTCCACTGACAGTGGCCTTGTTTATACCTGGTGCTAACATGCATCCTTTGTCCTGATCTTATCCACATTCTGATCGTGCACACATTGTAGACGCTGGCTGCATCTACACATGGTATTAAAATGTGTCTCTTATCCGTCCAGCGACGGACAGTGACCAGACTTCCTGGTGCCTTCCTGTATACAGATTCTTTGACAGATATTCTTTCAAAATCATATGAATCATATGAATCAATGGTGCTCCTGTCAATGATTTCAGAGACCGGTATAATAATGATTTAAATGGTTTTACCATCCAGATCTGTTTGCACTTGATTGATATCCAGATGCAATGGGTCCTTGACTACCTCCGGAGATGGCCATGAAGATCTGATCACAATCAGATCACATTGCGTCTTTTAATCATCTACACCTGTCTAAAAATGAGGGCACAATCAGAATGTGGACAAGATCAGGAGAAATGCATGTTAGGACCAGTTCTAAACGGGGTTAGAGATACAAGGGTAAAAGTTGAATGTGGATGTTTGATTGAATGATAATATATTGTACGCTAATGTAACGTGTGATCCAACGGATTAGGCTCTAAGTGTGTCTGCTAAACATTCAGTAGCCACCCTCTTTCAGCTGGGTTAGGAGAAATGTTCACACTTACAGAACCACTCTTATCCCCGTTAACCACGTCATGACAGGCTTCACAGAGAACGCAGGAAATTATGTTCAACTTATGTTTTACAAACAACCATCAGAACACAGTTAAATCAATATCTGCCATTTTTGCACCATAAAACCCATTCAATTTTTTTAAAGGTAACAACAACAACAACAAAAAACATCAAATCTGGATCACAATTGTCGCCAGCAATTCCCACGACAACGGATGAGAGAAATTTGTGGGATACGCTGGGGAATTCCTGAACACCGTTTTGCCAATATGGAGGCCCCTCTCCTGAAACAGACCCCTCTAGTTACAGTCAGCGGAGGATAGAAATGGGATTAGTTTCGCCACAGTGGACGAGAGAGCGCGAGGGGCATGACTGGGATATTACAGTGACGTGCCAACACTAGATCATATAAATGACTGCCACCCTGGGTCATAAATTTGATTCTGATGATTTTGTCATTCTGTTATAACAATAACTTTCAAGCCTAAGTCTTTTTTCTCCTCCTATAACCTTTGATTTATGCTTTTAATATTTTGATGGTGAAAAATTGTCTGGGTCTTGTTCCGTAATGATGCATACAGAGGGGATGAAATATTGGCACAATTAATTTTGCTTTTCAGATTTAATTATTTTATTTTATAATGGTATCCATCAATATTGGTGCAGATTAAATGTAGAGTGTACAGGAGAAGGGGGACATCTGCGAGAGGAATGTGTTTTACAGTTGAGTTCCTGGGACATAAACGCCAGCTGAATTATTCATGAAATATGTCATAGCTTTAATCGGATTCTTAATTTAATTATTCAATACTTTTCTCCCATGCCGATATTTCACTCAGCTCTCGCTTCCCCATTTCGTTTGAAACCTCAATTTCACCAAATATGTCGTCAGATAGGATATCTTCTCTTGTTGTTGGCAACGTCGTATTTTATCTCAAATGAGGACACTTCGGGTAGGACGATACAATTACCTGATGGCTTGGTTTGGCTCTCCTTACTGTTCTGACTCAATCTCCAAAATTGTAAATAGTTAATGTAATGCTAGATATACTAATAAGATGGCAGATAGACTAATGATATTATGGTGGATAAAGTAAAATAGATTGAGTATAAAATTACAGAGCTATTTATTGCAAAAATGTGACTTTTAAAAATGGTCACCACAGTCCTTAATTTATTTAACTTCAGTATGCAGTAGAGATCAGACCAGAAGGAAAATACCAATATCTTCCCTGTCAGTTGTAGTGAACAAGGCTGAGGCAGAGTAATATTCCCAATGACCCCTCTCTCTCTGTCTTTCTCTCTCTCGCACACACACACACACACACACACACACACACACACACACACACACACACACACACACACACACACACACACACACACACACACACACACACACACACATTGTCTATGATTTGAACCAACTGCCAACTGTTGATACAGTAAGAATGTATACTTGAAACGGCATATGGTCCACTTCCCCTCGTGTACCCCATTTTACAATTACATGAGAAGGAAGCGTAGCCCCAATTTACAAGTTTTTTTGCTTCTGTGTCACAAGGCTGCAATCTTATCCACACCCCAACCCCACCACCTCCATGTCGGTCAGGACCCCCAAGCCCCCTACTTATTTTAATTCCTCTCCTACTACTTGAGTGGCACCTAAATTGACCTTTCACCTATCTGTTGGATCTGGTTTGGTGTGGTCTGGTTACTAAATGTCTGTGTTTTGGCCTCTGGGGGTACCTCTGAAGGTCAGGGGCAAAGGTCACCATTCAAATGTTCACTTTCATGTTTGCCTGGACATCAAATGTCACTGTGAACTGTGTTTACTGAATACATGAGTTCACCTGACTTATTCAAGCGTGTAAAGAGATGGGAAGTCTAGTCTTATCTAAGTATGTACAGACAGTATCTTGTACTTGGACTTGGTGGTTTCATTTTTTTATAACAGATATTTAACATAGTTTGATTAAAACACCAACACCATCAGAGGGAATACATTTAGAGGGGAAAACAATCTGATCTGTTTTAATGACTAAAGGACTGTTTTCACTACGCCCTGTCCAGAGGGTTTGTCAGAATTAAATTATTAGTACTTAGGGTCTGGAGCCAATCCCTGCTCTTTCAATATGAGATTGATGAAACAGAGCAGTTCTAGCATCACATTGCATTATTTATTTGACAAACAGTCTGCTTTGTAGAATCTGTGTTTTATTGGTACTGTTTCAAACAATCTGACTCGTATAACCATTGTTGAAAGCAAAGCAGAATGTTAGTACAGCAGTCTCTCTATCCCACAGTGTTTGCGGAAATCTGTGAATAGAAACTCTTCTTTGTGTGTGTGAGTTGGCAGCAGTAGGGAAGAAGCAGAGAGAAAAAGTGGACGCACAGATGAACAGATAATATCTGACAGACGCTCAGTTCCAGGGCAGGTGGTGGACTGCAGGTATGAGGACTTATGTGTGTGTGTGTATGCATGTTCGTGTGCGTGCGTGTACAGTATGACAGGGCTTTTGCATACGGTGTGAATCACAGCTGAGAGACTGTCAAATGGCTGGTCAAATCCAGGAGGACTACACGTACACAGAAACGTAATTGAAACAGCTGTGGGGAGGAGGAGCAGGAGAAGCGAGACAGAGAGACAGAGAGAGACAGAGAAGCAAAGAAGAGAAAAAAGAGTAATGGGTAACTACCTGGAAAATAGTAATGCTGAAAGCAATATGTTGATGTATGAGTTATGGAATTCCTTAACTGTCATGAACGTTCCGTCATATTCCCATTCTTCATTATCTAAATACTATTTTAAGCCCCATTACCACTGGTTCCCTAATCCACCCAAAGTCTTTCGAGTTCTCTTCCGACCCAACAAACGGACAAAATCATGTTTCCAAACACAATACAGACTTTCACTGCCATCCAAGAACCATTGGCTAGCAGCCGCCAGTTGGTCCAGCCATAAATTGGTATATTTCAAGGATTTTTATGTAATCTACCTTTTGTGTATGTCAGGTGTCTGTAATAATCTCTGGCCCTCTGTGTGGCCTCATCACATGTAAAATATAGGAAATAATTGAATAAGAAGTAGAATGACAAAGCTGTAAAACATTATCCTAAATATGAACCATTAATTAACTGAATTAATTAACTGAATACCATTGGTGTTTAATACAGTATATGGGTTTCAGCATGAAATATATATATACAGTACCAGTCAAAAGCTTGGACACACCTACTCATTCAAGGGTATTAATCTGTTTTTACTATTTTCTACATTGTATGAAATAACACGTATGAAATCATGTAGTAACCAAAAAAGTGTTAAACAAATCAAAATATATTTCATATTTTAGTTTCTTAAAAGTATCCACCATTTGCCTTGATGACAGCTTTGCACACTCCTGGCATTCTCTCAACCAGCTTCACCTGGAATAATTTCCAACAGTCTTGAAGGAGTTCCCACATTCTGAAAACTTGTTGGCTGCTTTTCCTTCACTCTGCGGTCCAACTCATCCCTAACCATCTTAATTGGGTTGAGGTTGGGTGATTGTGGAGGCCAGGTTATCTGATGCAGCACTCCATCACTCTCCTTCTTGGTAAAATAGCGCTTACACAGCCTGGAGGTGTGTTGGGTCATTGTCCTGTTGAGAAACAAACGATAGTCCCACTAAGCGCAAACCAGATGGGATGGCGTATCGCTGCAGAATGCAGTGGTAGCCATGCTGGTTAAGTGTGCCTTGAATTCTAAATAAATCACTGACAGTGTCACCAGCAAAGCACCCCACACTGTAACACCTCATCCTACATGCTTCACGGTGGGAACCACACATGCGGCGATCATCCGTTCACCAATTCTGCTTCTCACAAAGACACAGCGGTCACAGCAGACAGATTTCCACCGGTCTAATGTCCCTTGCTCGTGTTTATTGGCCCAACCAAGTCTCTTCTTATTATTGGTGTCTTTTAGTAGTGGTTTATTTGCAGCAATTCAACCATGAAGGCCTGATTTACGTAGCCTCCTCTGAACAGTTGAGATGTGTCTATTACTTGAACTCTGTAAAGCATTTATTTGGGCTGCAATTTCTGAGGATGGTTTGGGATGAGTTGGACCGCAGAGGGAACTCTGGGTCTTCCTTTCCAGTGGCGGTCCTCATGAGAGCCAGTTTCATCATAGCGCTTAATAATTTTTGCGATTGCACTTGAAGAAACTGTGGTTCAATTGGTAACATACATTGTTCTCCTCATTTAATGCCTCTTAAGGGGATAGTAATCTGAAAGTAACTGAATGTAATCCGATCATGTTTCTGAGTTTGGGTAATCCAAAAGTTACGTCACTGATTACAATTTGGACTGGTAACTAGTAACTGTAACGAATTAGATTAAGAAAGTAACTATACCCAACTCTGCGTATCAGGATGTACTGTAAGTATTACCCTCTAAAGACAACAAAGCAAATCTGTTCGTTGACAATATCTATTCTACCTGTCAAACACACCTGCACTAATACAACTTCAGCTTTCAGAGCTTCTACAGAATTTATCTACCTGTTGAAATGGACTGGGTTCCTATTAAATACCGGAGGGTCACGGAAGTTCACAACGTAAATAAGAACACTGAGATCCTTGATATTAGCCTGGATTCAGGAGCGTAACAGCTAATATATGACGAGATGTCAACCTAACAAAACATCAAGTTAAAGAACATTCTTTTAAGCCATATACCATTCTGTTGTTCTGTGTCATTACAGTCAGGAGTTTATTCTTTTTTATTTAACCTTTATTTAACTAGGCAAGTCAGTTAAGAACAAATTCTTAGTTACAATGACAGCCTACACCGGCCGAACCCAGATGACGCTGGGCCAATTGTGCGCCGCCCTTTGGGACTTCCAATCACAGCTGGTTGTGATACAGCCTGGATTCGCACCAGGGTCTGTAGTGACGCCTCTAGCACTGAGCTGCAGTGCCTTAGACCGCTGTGCCACTCTGGAGCCACTTGAGATCCAGGTGCTTTGTGTGTGTCTGATTTTATTGATTGATTGATTAGTTAAGTAAGTAATGAATAATGTTGCTCAGGTTCCATTGCTGACATGCCTCCTCTCCTGCACACTGTTATAAATATGTCAAGCCCCCCTGGAAGGGAGTGGTGTTTGTGTGTATGTGTGTGCATGTGTGCATGTGTGTGTGGGTGCGTGTTCGTGTGTGTGTGTGAGTGGCTGTGTGTCTGTATGAAGGGAATAGCCACCATCAATGGAGTCAAGGACAAAGGACACCCAAGCAGATACACACAGAAGATGTAATTAACTAACCCTCTTGGAATGCTACCACTGAGTGAAGTGTGTGTTTGTGTATGTGTGTGTGCATGTGTTTGCATCTCTGTGTGTGTCTGTGTGTGTTTCCGTATATGACCGTTTCCATGATTTAAGATGCAGACAGCCACTGTAAGTTGGGTTTAGGTTGTAAATCCAGATAAAAGCAGAGCAAATGTGGCAAGGCTTGAAAAATATTACGGACTACGAAAGGAAACCCATCCGCGAGCTGCCCAGTGACACAAGCCTACCAGACGAGCTAAATGTTTTTTACATCACTGAAGCATGCATGAGAACACCAGCTGTTCTGGACGACTGTGTGATCACGCTCTCCGTAGCCGATGTGAGCAAGACCTTTAAACAGGTCAGCATTCATAAAGCCGCGGGACAACACGGATTACCAGGACGTGTACTCAAAGAATGCGCTGACCAACTGGCAAGTGTCTTCACTGACATTTACAACCTCTCCCTGACCGAGTCTGTAAAGCCTACATGTTTCAAACAGTCAACCATAGTCCCTGTGCCCAAGAAAGTGACGGTAACTTGCCTAAATGATTACCGCCCCGTAGCACTCACGTCGGTAGCCATGAAGTGCTTTGAAAGGCTGGGCATGGCTCACATCAACACCATCATGCCGGAAACTCTATACCTCCTGCAATTCCGCCCCAACAGCCCAACAGATCCTTGCTAACGCAATCTCAATGGCACTCCATACCCTTTCCCACCTGGACAAAATAAACACCTATGCGAGAATGCTGTTCATTTACTACAGCTCAGCGTTCAACACCATAGAAGCTCATCACTAAGCTAAGGACCCTGGTACTAAACACCTCCCTCTGCAACTGGATCCTGGACTTTCTGACGGGCCACCCCAAGTGGTAAGGGTAAGCAACAACACAACTGCCAAGCTGATCCTCAACACTGGGGCCCCTCAGGGATGCGTGCTTAGTCCCCTCCTGTGCTCCCTGTTCACCCACTACTGCATGGCCAACCATGACTCCAACACCATCATTAAGTTTGCTGACGACACAAGCGGGTCTAGAGTTACAAGTTCCTTGGAGTCCACATCACCAACAAACTATCATGGTCCAATCACACCAAGACAGTTGTGAGGAGGGCATGACAAAACCTATTCCCCCTCAGGAGACTGAAATGATTTGGCATGGGTCCCCAGATCCTCAAAAAGTTCTATAGCTGCACCGTCGAGAGCATCCTGACCGTTTGCATCACCGCCTGGTATAGCAACTGCTTGGCATCTGACCGTAAGGCGCTACAGAGGGTAGTGCGTATGGCCCAGTACATCACTAGGGCCAAGCTTCCTGACATCCATTACCTATATACTAGGCGGTGTCAGAAGAAGGCCCAACAAATTGTCAAAGACTCCAGTCATCCAAGTCAAAGTCTGTTCTCTTAACACACACTGTTAAGGAGCCTTTTGGTCCTAGACTTGGGGCTACCGCATGGCAAGCGATACCGGAGCTGTCACGACTTCAGTCGAAGTCGGCTCCTCTCCTTGTTCGGGCGGCGTTCGGCGGTCGACGCCACCTGCTTTCTAGCCATCGCCGCTCCATTTTTCATTGATACATTTGTTTTGTCTTGTTCCCTGCACACCTGGTTTTCATTCCCCAATCACACTGCATGTATTTATTCCTCTTTTCCCCATCATGTCTTTGTGTGGAATTGTTTGTGTTTAAGTGTAATTTTGTTTTGACGCCCCAGACGGGTGTGATTTATTTTCCGTGTTGTTCACAAAGTTGTTTATTGTTACACATAATCTAATGTGACTGGTTTTGCACTTTTGCTTATTTTTGGATGGCGGTTTTAACTTCTTTGGGAGCAGCGCACGAGGTGACGGTTTGGGAGAGCCTGGCGTGCCCAAAGTAAAATGACTCCCATTCAGGCCCAGAAAATAGGATATGCACATTATATTCATATTTAGTACCATTGGATAGGAAACACTGTGAAGTTTCTAAAAGTGTTAAAATTTTGTCTGTGAGTATAACAGAACGGATATGGCAGGCAAAAACCCGAGGAATTTCTGTCCTGGAAAAAGTGGTTTTGACACATTGCCTCATTTGGAACCCCTCCCTTATGAAAATGACCATATAAGGGCATATGAATGCAGTACCTATTGCTTCCTCTGGATGTCAACCGTCTCGAGAAAGTGTTTTGATTCTTTTTAGCTGCTTTTAGATTGTAGAAGAAGACGAATAAGGAAGTGGCCACACAGATGTCAATAGAAGAAAATGCGCGTTCCCGGTTGGCGCGCTCTGTGGTTTTTTCCTTTCTTATCGCCCAGTTTATATTCCGGTTGAAATATTATACTATATATACATAAAAGTGTTCCTAAGGATACATTTCCAATTATGTTTGATTGTTGAACGAGTTCACGTTTCAATGGACGAGTGGAGGCTGTATTTTCTCATTATAACGGGCCAACCAAACTGAGATTTATGGATATAATACATTACTTTTTCTAACAAAAGAACCATGGATTGTCTTCGTTGGACACTTGGGAAGCCCTCAGCAGAAGTTCTTCAAAAGGTAATTGATTTGTTTTCGCTGTGAAATGTGTTTTCTGTGAACCGTGAAGGCTTAAGAATTTATGGTAATGGGAAAAATATGTGGGGTGCTATCCTCAAACAATCAAATGTGGTGCTTTCGCCACAAAAGCCTTTTTGAAATCTGACAACGCTGTGATATTGCCAAGAAGCAGAGCTTTTGATGACTATGAAACACTTGTATATTGATGAATGTTTAATAATTTAACTTTTGGATTTTGAATTTGGCGCCTTGCATTTCACCGGGTAGTGTCGGGAGTGGGGCGCTAGCGCACCACCGCTCCCTAAGAAGGTAACTTGTTAGGGGGTGGCAGCTGAGGGGTCGGTTTTGGAGAGTCTGGCATGCCTAAAGTAAAATGCTTGCCACTCAGGCTCAGACAATAGGATATGCACATAATTAGTACTATTGGATAGGAAACACTCTGAGGTTTCCAAAAGTGTTAACATTTTGTCTGTGAGTGTAACAGAACTCATTTGGCAGGCAAAAAACAGAGAAAGTTCCATCCGGAAATGGCTTATGGCTCACTTAGAGAGACTGCCTATTGAAAAGTATTTATACCAGGACACTGAATGTAGTACCTATTGCTTCCACTGGATGTCAGCAGTGTATAGGTAAGGTTTCATGGCAATCGGAACCAATGTGTTCAATAGGTAGAGGTTTTGGTGAGGGGAGCTCTTTTTCAGTTGCACGTTTTTGGGCGCACGTTTGGCTGAGCGGTCCACTTTATTTGACTTATATAATGTTTAGGTGACCATCCAAGTGAAAGATTATCACTTTTATTCATAAAAGATAAGCTAAGGATGCATTTTAATTGGTTTTTGTTTTGTTGAGGGAAAGTTTATAGGTTTAGTTGAACGCGTTCTCTTCAAGTTGGATTTTCTGAACACAAGGCGCCAACCAAACGGAGATTTATGGATATAATAAATTACTTTTTCTAACCAAATACCCATGGATTGTCTTCGTTGGACACTTAGGAAGCCCTCTGCAGAAGTTCTACAAAAGGTAAGGCACAGGTTTTCCCTGTGAAATGCATTTTCTATCGACCACGCTGGCTAAAGATTTCATGGTTATGGAAAATATTGAAGGTGCTACCCTCAAACAATCAAATGTAGTGCTTTCGCCGTAAAGCCTTTTTGAAATCCGACAATGCTATGATATTGCCAAGAAGCAGAGCTTTTGATGAGTATGAAACACTTGTATATTGGTGCATGTTTAATAATTCAACTTTTGGATTTTGCCTTGCATTTCACCTGGTAGTGTCGGGAGTGGGGCGCTAGCACCCCACCACTCCCTAACAAGTTAACGCAGCTGCGTTCATTCTGTTGGTTTCTCTGGTCCAAATAAAGTGTGCTCCTGTTCACAACTCCCTGCTCTCCTGCACCTGACATCGCTACCAGTACGCACATGCCTGACAGAATTCAACACCACCCATGGAGTCCCGGTCAGAGGAGTCGAGGAGCGTGTCCGGGAACACTCGGCAATGCAGCAACATCTCGGTGCCATGTTGGATCGCGTTGTCCAAACCATGGACCGCTGGGAGAGACATGAAGTCTCTCCAGCACCTCGACCAGCGCAACCGGGGTTACCTCTACCCGTCCTTCCTGGATCCAGTCCCAGTGGGATGCGTCTCTCCCTTCCCAGGGAGTATGATGGGACGGCAGCACGGTGCCAGGGGTTACTATTACAGCTGGACCTATTCACCCAGCTCCCTCAGGAAGGGAGAGGGTATCCGCCCTCGTCTCATGCCTCTCTGGGAGAGCTTTGGAGTGGGCAAACGCTGTGTGGGGGGAAGGAGACGCGGCGTTGGACCATTTCGAGGAGTTTGGTTTTTCCACTTGAGGCAGGGGACGAGGAGCGCCCAGGAGTTCACCCTGGAATTCCAGACCTTGGCCGCCGGAGCAGGATGGAACGACAGGGCCCTTCTTGACCACTGCCGATGCAGTCTGCACGAGGACGTCTGACGGGAGTTGGCCTGCAGGGATGCCACCATCACTTATTACCAACTGGTGGATCTGTCCATCCGGTTCGATAACCTGCTGGTCACTCGCGGACGTCCAGAGAGGGCTCTGTTGGTTCCATCTTCCAGCACCCCTGCTCCGGTACCAATGGAGCTGGGAGGGGCTGCACGTAGGGAGGCTGGAGGAGAAACTTTCACGTGCACCATCTGTGGCCGCAGAGGGCACACTGCCGGTCGGTGCCAGGTTGGTTCCTCTGGGGGTCGAGGCAGCAGGCAAGGCACTCTGGCGTCATCCCAGGTGAGTCTGCACCACTCTCATCCAGAGTCCTCTGTTGTCCAACTGTTTGTACCTGTTTGTTTTCCTGAGTTTTCCCCGCATTCCCAGCATAAGGCACTCGTCGATTCAGGCGCAGCTGGGAATTTTATCGACAGAGTGCTCGCCCTTAGTTTAGGGATACCCAATATTCCTGTGGTTAGACCATTCCCGGTACACGCTCTGGATAGTCGACCATTAGGGTCCGGGCTAATCAGGGAGGCCACCATCTCCCTGGCCATTGTGACGCGGGGGAGTCACGAGGAGAGAATCAGTCTCTTCCTCATTGATTCTCCTGAGTTTCCCGTGGTACTAGGCCTTCCCTGGTTAGCTCATCATGAACCCACCATTTCATGGCAACAGAGGGCTCTCACGGGCTGGTCGCGAGAGTGTTCGGGAAGGTGTGTAGGGGTTTCCGTTGGTGCTACCACGGTGGAAAGTCCAGACCAGGTCTCTACCGTGCACATCCCCCCAGAGTATGCCGATTTGGCTATCGCCTTCTGTAAAAAGAAAGCGACTCAATTACCACCCCATCGACGGGGGGATTGTGCGATAAATCTCCTGGTAGACGCTGCACTTCCCAGGAGTCACGTGTATCCCCTGTCGCAAGCGGAGACGGCGGCTATGGAGACATATGTCTCCGAATCCCTTAGGCAGGGGTACATTCGGTCATCCACTTCACCAGTCTCAAGTTAAATTTTTATGAAGAAGAAGGATGGAGGTCTGCGCCCGTGCATTGACTATCAAGGTCTCAATCAAATCATTGTGAGGTACAGTTACCCGCTACCTCTTATTGCCACAGCGATTGAGTCAATGCACGGGGCGCGCTTCTTCACTAAACTGGATCTCAGGAGTGCGTACAACCTAGTGCGTATCCGGGAAGGAGACTAGTGGAAGACGGCGTTTAGTACCACCTCAGGGCATTATGAGTACCTCGTCATGCCGTACGGGTTGATGAATGCTCCATCAGTCTTCCAATCCTTTGTAGACAAGATTTTCAGGGACCTGCACGGGCAGGGTGTGGTGGTGTATATTGATACACCTGACTTCACTACCAGTACGCACACGCCTGACAGGAGCGCCAAGTCTAAAACCAAAAGGCTCCTTAACCGCTTCTACCCCCAAGCCATAAGACTGCTGAACATTTAATCAAATGGCCACCCGGACTGTTTACATTGACCCCCCCCTTCATAGTCAATTTACAAATTACCTCGACTAAGCTGTACCCCCGTACCATGACTCGGTACCTCATTATTGTTAGGTAATTTCCTGTTATGTTACTTTTTGATTTTATTTAATGAAAATATTTTCTTAACTCTTCTTGAACTGCATTGTTGGCCTGTTTGGGCTAGGTGAAACTGGAGGGTGCGCAATTCAAATAAATTATCATAATACTTGGATATATGGATATTAAACATTTAGGTACATACAAGTGTTTTATATTTGTTGAAAGCTTAAATTCTTGTTAATCTAACTCCACTCTCCGATTTACAGTAGCCATTATAGCGAAAGCATGCCATGCGATTGTTTGATAACGGCGCCCCACATCAAAATATTTTTCCACCAGCACGTTTCATCAATTCACAAATAGCGATTAAATATTCACTTACTTTTTGAAAATCCTCCTCTGATTTATCATCCAAAGGGTCCCAGCTATAACATGTAGTGTCGTTTTGTTAGATAAAATCTTTCTTTATATCCCCAAAAGTCAGTTTAGTTGGCGTCATCGATTTAAGAAATCCACTCGTTCAACATGCAGATAAAGGAATCCGAAAATCTACCCCTAAACTTTGTTACAACAAGTCAAAATACATTTCTATTTACTCCTCAGATACCCTAAAATGTAATCAAACTATAATATCTCTTACGGAAAGAAGTATGTTCAATAGGAAACCGACTGTGTCCCTGTACGAAAACTCATATTTCTTATTCGTTTTGGAAGTTACAAGCCTGAAACCTTGAACATAGACTGCTGACACCCTGTGGAAGCCATAGGAATTGCATCCTGGGAGCTAGAATTCAGTATGCCCATAGACTTTGCATTGTAAGAGCATTGTCTCTCTCAAAAAGAACATTTCCGGTTGATTTTTCTTTGGATTTTCTCCTACAATATCTATTGTGTTATAGTCTCCTACATTATCTTAACATTTCTAAAAACTTCAAAGTGTTTTCTTTCCAATGGTACCAATTATATGCATATCCTGGCTTCAGGGCCTGAGCAACAGGCAGTTTACTTTGGGCACGTCAGTCAGGCGGAAATTGAGAAAAAAGGGGCAAAGCCCAAATACGTTTTTTAAGGGCTTGTAAGTAAGCATTTCATGGTATTCGGCGCATGTGACAAATAACATTTTATTTTATTTAAAGAGCAGTAATGGAAGGCTAACAAGTTTCTTGTAGTTGGCCACCAGGTTTGCACACATCTCAGGAGGGATTTTGTCCCACTCCTCTTTGCAGAACTCCAAGTCATTAAGGTTTCGAGGCTGACTTTTGGCAACTCGAACCTTCAGCTCCCTCCACAGATTTTCTATGGGATTAAGGTCTGGAGACTAGCTAGGCCACTCCAGGACCTTAATGTGCTTCTTCTTGAGCCACTCCTTTGTTGCCTTGGCCGTGTGTTTTGGGTCATTGTCATGCTGGAATACCCATCCATGACCCATTTTCAATGCCCTGGCTGAGGT
>QNTS01002360.1:0-14457 GCA_003317085.1 Hucho hucho | reverse complement strand
GCTGGCTTGAGCAGGGGGACCTTGCGTGCGCTGCAGGATTTTAATCCATGACGGCATAGTGTGTTACTAATGGTTTTCTTTTAGACTGTGGTCCCAGCTCTCTTCAGGTCATTGACCAGGTCCTGCCGTGTAGTTCTGGGCTGATCCCTCACCTTCCTCATGATCATTGATGCCCCACGAAATGAGATCTTGCATGGTGCCCCAGACCGAGGGAGATTGACCATCATCTTGAACTTCTTCCATTTTCTAATAATTGCGCCAACAGTTGTTGCCTTCTCACCAAGCTGCTTACCTATTGTCCTGTAGCCCATCCCAGCCTTGTGCAGGTCTACAATTTTATCCCTGATGTCCTTACACAGCTCTCTGGTCTTGGCCATTGTGGAGAGGTTGGAGTCTGTTTGATTGAGTGTGTGGACAGGTGTCTTTTATACAGGTAACGAGTTCAAACTGGTGCAGTTAATACAGGTAATGAGTGGAGAACAGGAGGGCTTCTTAAAGAAAAACTAACAGGTTTTTGAGAGCTGGAATTCTTACTGGTTGGTAGGCGATCAAATACTTATGTCATGCAATAAAATGCAAATTAATTATTTAAAAATCATACAATGTGATTTTCTGGATTTTTGTTTTAGATTCCGTCTCTCACAGTTGAAGTGTACCTATGATAAAAATTACAGACCTCTACATGCTTTGTAAGTAGGAAAACCTGCAAAATCGGCAGTGTATCAAATACTTGTTCTCCCCACTGTATGGGTAAATTAGACGTACTTTCGGTCTTTATATTACTGTAGCATACGCTAGTTTGCAGCAAATGTAGGTCTACCTGTCACAAGAATCAAAGTTACCATGATGAGATGATAGGTCTACATGCATTGTGAATTGCTCTCCCTACTGAGATGGACTGTCTGTCCCCACCATGAGCCTTGATTATTTATCGTGCAGAGGCCGTAGAGAAGCTAGATTTAGACATTGCTTAAAATGTAATAGTTCCATTTCACGCCATGCTGTTCATATAAATCATTCATTATAATTTACCGGTTTCTCGCAGTTATTTATTACGGGAAAAGGGAGGGGTTTTTGGGCGGTAAATCCCGGTAAATCTTGGTAACTGGGTTCCCGCCATTCAACCCTAGCGAACACGCACTTGCTCCCATTGACTTTAGGCAGTCAGGCTTAACTAGAGGTTATTTAACTCAAAGAATAACAGATCTACTGTGCCTGGAAGTTTTTTTGTTAACTTTTCAATTCATACAGTAACAGCAATCTATTTTTCTTCACTCTAACCCAATAGTGTAGCTTAGCAATACTGTGGTTTTGTGGTTTAGCAATACATGAATAGTGTATTCATCAAATTCTCAGCATAGTGTCAAGGCCTGTTTCACACAGTGATTTATCTTTCACCTTCGTTGCTGAAATGCAGCACTAACAAATCCAATAAGGTCTGTTATGTAACAGTAGTGTTAGAGTGCGAGGCTGTGCACTGTACTGTAGTGTAATTGAGTCAATTTGACCCTCGGTTTCCAGGGAAATTGAACAATGCTTTTTGTGGTTTCTGTTGAGTGGTTACTGTAGAGAAGACTGAATGTCATGTCTGATATTTGTTCGTTGACAGACACCCTGAGAGGGGCGTACACTATTACATCAACAATGAGCTGTATAACACATAGGCTATGGTCAGGGTATGTAAAGTATATTTACATTTTGCAATATCAGTGATTAAAAATGAGAGAGATGGTAAGAGATAGTTAGAGAATTAGGGATTACCACAAGGCAGTGTATTCCCGGCTACCTTGTATACAGTGACTCAATAGAAGCACGCAAATACAGCCAGGTAGTTATTCAGGCCTATTTGTTAGTGTCGAGGCCAGGGCTTATTGTTTGATAAAGTCAATAGGCTTTCTGTGGTAATATCTGGCATCAGCCCCTGAGCTTGGATAACACACTTCCTCTTTTCCCCTAATAATACAACTATTGATTTTTTTCTTATTCTACCTCCCATAGACATATTAAATGACCAAGTTATTTCTAAAAGGGAAAAAAGGAAACAGTTTCTTTACATGACTTTATTAACTGATCAGATTACAGAGACATAGGGAACTTCGCCTCTATGGGAGTGAACATGATGTATTATAAGGGTTATATTGACAAAATCAGAACTCTTAAAAAAAATTGACATTTTACCTAAACCCTCCCTGAACGCTTGAAAAGAAACAACAAGTGATCCTCCACTATATGCCCAAAATAAAAAACAAAGTGGGTAGTAGAGAACATATCAAGCGTTTACCCTCACTTCTTGGACAGACCAGAGCCCTCGATATGCCGCTTTAGAAACAGTTTTTCATCCTGTAAGCATTACATGGCAACGCAGGAGTTTCGATCGCGCTCAAGGTGTCACGTCTGCTCCCGCTCTTCCCCCCCGGCGCTCAAGGGCGCCAGGCTCCCCAGCATCGCGGACTCCTGCCACCATCATTACGCACACCTGCCTTCCCCCTGTCACGCGCATAAGCGCATTATTGGACACACCTGGACACAATCACCTGTTTATTACCTCCCCTATATTTGTCAGTTCTCCATCTCTGTTCTAGATTGTCGTTTGCCATTGTGAATCCGTGTGCTGACGCTGTTTCTGTCTTGATCTTTGTCTGTTCCTAATTAAATGTCAACTCCCCGTACCTGCTCGTCTCCGGCGTCGGTCCTTACACAAGTGTGGCGGGCCTGAAGGTAGTGGGTTTGCAGACCACCGTGGACGAGAGTAGGGGTGGAAAAATCTCCTTTATAGTAAAAGCATTGATTGCATAAATCTATCATTGTATTTGCAGGTCTGTGAAAAATATATAATTGTACATATTAGCAGAATATTTTTTAATACCACACAAAATAACAAAGAATGGACATAGAGATAAGCCAATGTGTTCATCTTATCATATTTCTCCAATGCCAAATCAGTGTGTCTTGTTTGCAACAAGACTGTCTGCAAATAATTACATCTGAGACTTCAGTAGGAACTTTTTTGTAAGTCCATAACCAGGTGTTTTTTTTTTATCCTTATTTTACCAAGTAAGTTGACTGAGAACACATTCTCATTTACAGCAACAACCTGGGGAATAGTTACAGGGGAGAGGAGGGGGGATGAATTACCAATTGTAAGATGGGGATGTTTAGGTGACCATGATGGCATGAGGGCCAGATTGGGAATTTAGCCTGGACACCGGGGTTTTCACCCCTACTCTTACGATAAGCGCCATGGGATCTTTAGTGACCACAGAGAGTCAGACACCAATTTAACATCCAAATCAAATCAAATTGTATTTGTCACACATACACATGGTTAGCAGATGTTAATGCGAGTGTAGCGAAATGCTTGTGCTTCTAGTTCCGACCATGCAGTAATATCTAACAAGTAATCTAACAAATTCACAACAACTACCTTATACACACAAGAGCAAAGGAATGAATATGAGTATGTACATATAAATACAGTATATGGATGAGCGATGGCTGACCGGCGTAGGCAAGATGCAGTAGATGGTATGGAGTACAGTATATACATATGAGATGAGTAATGTAGGATATGTAAACATTATATAAATGGCATCGTTTAAAGTGGCTAGTGATACATTTATTTCATCCAATTATAATTATTAAAGTGGCTAGAGATTTGAGTCGATGGCCGAATGGCATAGGCAAGATTCAGTAGATGGTTTAGAGTACAGTGTATACATTTGATATGAGTAATGTCGGATATGTAAACATTATATACAAAATTGTTTAAAGTGGCTAGTGATACATTTGTTACATCCAATTCCTATTATTTAAAGTGGCTAGAGATTTAAGTCAGTATGTTGGCAGCAGCCACTCAATGTTAGTAAAGGCTGTTTAACAGTCTGATGGCCTTGAGGTAGAAGCTGTTTTTCAGTCTCTCGGTCCCAGCTTTGATGCACCTGTACTGACCTCGCCTTCTGGATGATAGCGGGGTGAACAGGCAGTGGCTCGGGTGGTTGTTGTCCTTGATGATCTTTTTGGCCTTCCTGTGACATCGGGTGGTGTAGGTGTCCTGAAGGGCAGGTAGTTTACCCCCCAGTGATGTGTTGTGCAGTCCTCAAAACCCTCTGGAGATCCTTACGGTTGTGGGCGGAGCAGTTGCCGTACCAGGCGGTGATACAGCCCGACAGGATGCTCTCGATTGTGCATCTGTAGAAGACAGCACCCTACACAGGGCAATGTCCCCAATCACTGCCCTGGTGCATTGGGATATTTTTTTTACACCAAAGAAAAGAGTGCCTCCGACTGGCCCACCAAGACCACTTCCAGCTGCATCTGGTCTCCCATCTCGGGACCGACCAAGACCAATCCTGCTTAGCTAAAGAAGCAAGCAGGGTTGATTGTGGACTACAGGAAAAAGAGGACCGAGCACGCCCCCATTCTCATCGACTGGGCTGCAGTGGAGCAGGTTGAGAGCTTCAAGTTCCTTGGTGTCCACATCACCAACAAACTAACATGGTCCAAGCACACCATGACAGTCGTGAAGCGGACACGACAAAACCTATTCCCCCTCAGGAGACTGAAAAGATTTGGCATGGGTCCCCAGATCCTCAAAAGGTTCTACAGCTGCACCATCGAGAGCATCCTGACTGGTTGCATCACTGCCTGGTATGGCAACTGCTCGGCACTACAAAGGGTAGTGCGAACGGCCCAGTACATCACGGGGCCAAGCTTCCTGCCATCCAGGACCTCTATATCAGGCGGTGTCAGAGGAAGGCCCTAAAAATTGTCAATGACTCCAGCCACACTAATCATAGACTGTTCTCTCTGTTACCGCACGGCAATCGGTAACGGAGCGCCAAGTCTAGGTCCAAGAGGCTTCTAAACAGCTTCTACCCCTAAGTCATAAAACTCCTGAACATCTAGTCAAATGGCTACCCAGACTATTTGCATTGCCCCCCCCCCCCTCCAGACCACTGACACTCTCTGTTGTCATCTATGCATTGTCACTTTAATTAACTCTACCTATATGTACATACTACCTCAACTAACCGGTGCACATTGACTCTGTACCAACACCCCCTGTATATATTGTTATTTTTTACTCCTGCTCTTTAATTACTTGTTACTTTTATCTATTATTCTTATCTGTATTTTTTTTTCTGCACTGTTGGTTAGAGGCTTGTAAGTAAGCATTTCACTGTAAGGTCTACACCTGTTGTATTCGGCGCATGTCACTAATAATAATTCGATTTTATTTTATTTTATTTTATTTGAAGCCAGCAGTGGAGTGCAGGGTGGTATGCTGCTTGTGTACACTTTTGGTTGAAAGTAGATTTGTTTAAGACTACCAAGAAACACTATGTGTGACCCTTATTAAGCCCACTACAGTAAAAGGTTAACTGCTAGCTACTCTTCTTCTGGTTTTAAACATATTCAATTATACAGAAAGTGAATAGTTTATTCAATTTAATTGACAGTGACAGAATTAGATTTCTTCCCAAGCAAAGTCTATTTTTTGTCTCCTCAACCTCTGAATGTCAAAGAAATTAAGCAATGATATTCCCATATGCATCGGAGTCACGTCTTTCTCTGGTATTTTACAGTTTGTTTCTGGCATAAATCATTGCGGACCAAAGCTCTGTTATAGAACACTTTATATAATCGGATCTGTTTTATTTTCTTCAGAATCTTAAGGTAACAAGGGGTAGGTAGGCCTGTGCCTTTTGGCCTATGACATACCAACTCAATCCCCCTCAATTCGAGTCTGACACGGAGGTACAAAAAAAAGTAGGGGTTCAAAAAGGGTTCTTCTAAGATCCTCAAAGTTGTTCAAAGAACTTGTGTTCTTGGCACTGAAAATGTACCAAAAGGGTTATTCCAAGAACCCATAGGAGGTGGGGTTCATCGAGGAACCTACTTAGTTGGTGGGGGTTCTTGCAGGAACCTAACTGCCCAACTGAAACATTTCAATTTGAAAAGCACAGCAGGTGCAGACGCTTAACTGAAAAATGTTAAAGTAATATTTGTCCCTTATATGTGTAACGTGTATGCTGGGAGTCAGGAAGCAGATTCAGGGAGTGACTTTTAATAATAAATAACACGAGGAACAAAACAAGAAACACAAGACGCGTACAGACATGAAACAACGGAACAGAAACAATAACGCCTGGGGAAGGAACCAAAGGGAGTGACAGATATAGGGAAGGTAATCAAGAAGGTGATGGAGTCCAGGTGAGTCTGATGAGGTGCTGGTGCACGTAACGATGGTGACAGGTGTGTGTAATGATGAGTAGCCTGGTGACCTAGAGTGCCGGAGAGGGAGTATTTGTGACAGTATGATCTACAGTTGAAGTCGGAAGTTTACATACACTTAGGTTGGAGTCGTTAAAACTCGTTTTTCAACCACTCCACAAATTTCTTATTAACAAGCTATAGTTTGGCAAGTCAGTAAGGACATCTACTTTGTGCATGGCACAATTGTTTACAGACAGATTATTTCACTTATAATTCACTGTATCACAATTTCAGTGGGTCAGAAGTTTACATACACTAAGTTGACTGAGCATTTAAACAGCTTGGAAAATTCCAGAAAATTATGTCATGGCTTTAGAAGCTTCTGATAGGCTAATTGACATCATTTGAGTCAATTGGAGGTGTACCTGTGGATGTATTTCAAGGCCTACCTTCAAACTCAGTGCCTCTTTGCTTGACATCATGGGAAAATCAAAAGAAATCAGCCAAGACCTCAGGAAAAAATTGTAGACCTCCACAAGTCTGGTTCATCCCTGGGAGCAATTTCCAAATGCCTGAAGGTACCACGTTCATCTGTGCAAACAATAGTTTGACCCCAAGCATACTTCCAAAGTTGTGGCAAAATGTCTTAAGGACAACAAAGTCAAGGTATTGGAATGGCCATCACAAAGCCCTGACCTCAATCTTATAGAAAATGTGGGGGTAGAACTGAAAAAGCGTGTGCGAGCAAAGAGGCCTACAAACTCAGTTACACCAGCTCTCTTAGGAAGATTGGGCCAAAATTCACCCAACTTATTATGGAAAGCTTGTGGAAGGCTACCCAAAACATTTGACCCAAGTTAAACAATTTAAAGGCAATGCTACCAAATACTAATTGAGTGTATGTAAACGTCTGACACACTGGGAATGTGATGAAAGAAATAAAAACCGAAATAAATCACTACTATTATTCTGACATTTCACATTATTAAAATAAGTGGTGATCCTAACTGACCTAAGACAGAGAATTTTTACTAGGATTAAATGTCAGGAATTGTGGAAAACTGAGTTTAAATGTATTTTGCTAAGGTGTATGTAAACTTCCGACTTCAACTGTAAATTTATATTGTTTTATCTTTTCATATTTGTGAAAATCTTTCTAAAACAGAAATTAACACAATTCAATGCATATCAATCGAAGAGGTAAGAATATGTAGGCTATAAGAATATGTTGAAGGCTAGCTGTATTGGGTGAAGATGACTGAACTGCTCACTTTTGTTTCTGTGTCTGCAGGTATACAGACAAGGAGTTATACAAAGGTATGTCAATTTGTATTGGTATGTAATGCAGGACACATGTACCATCCTCTTCCCTTACTTCTTCAATGAATATCCCAAAGGCCTCCACATTATGGACAAGGTATGTGTATGAAAACCATTATAAGAACTGTTTTTTTTTTATCCACATTTACCACAAAAACCAAGGTATGATACTGTCGTGTGTTTTGTTAAACATCTGTATAATTACTATTTTTTTGTGGATTCACACCCTCCCTACACCTCTGATAAATATAACAAGGAAACCTGTTCGATCACCATTCACTGCAAAATCATTCTGGCTATGGACACGGAGAACATCAACACATTAAAATCAACATGCCCATTGGATTTGCCCATTGGACTTGGGGCTCTGCTGGGAGTTTCTCTCATATTTAGATTAGTTTATTCAGCTTTGCCACTAAGGTTCTTCGAATAACCTTTTTCAAGTGTTCTTCAAATAAATTATAGGGGTTCCCCCACAGTTTCGATTTGAAGAACCCCTAAAGGATACTCCAGGAACCTTTTTACTTCTTAGAGTACATTCACAAACGTGAACAAAAATTTACAAAACAATTTACCAAACACATAACAAAAATGGTAGAATTTCTGCAGACATGTCAGACCATAATACATTTAAATGTTATAGTGCTTTTCATTAAAAAAAAATTAACACACTATTGTGACAACCTCCTATCCTTACACAATTCTCTTATTTAATATATTCTGGTTATATTCTCTCTTTCCTTCAGAATCTGAACGCACCCCTCCTGCCTGACTACACTATGTCAGCATCTCAGAAAAGGTTGCGCAATCCCTTGACTTGCAATAGACAATACAGTATGTATTCCTGAACCTCTATACTTCCTTTACACAGGACAACATACACTTATTCAGGCTTTTGACATTTATCCACGCTTTTCATTTACTTTCGTTCACACACATTTACGTTTTACCTAAAACAACCTTTTCATCATTGATACACTTCCTCAACACGATATAGGATTTATTTCACACTTTCCCAAGTGACCTATTTGTCGATACACTTCCCTAACACGATATACGATTTGTGTGATATGATGAGAGCTTGCAAAACCGAGTCAAAGTCCCATCATAGCTATACACTTTAACCAGGCAGACCTCCCTCGGGAGCGGTATCGTAAAGTGACCCATTATACAGTCTCCTACAATTTATTGGAGATGCGTCATAGGCTTTCTACCTACTTATTTATGCATACCTCTACTCTTTAGAGCTGTATTCATAAGCAACCTGTCCAAGCAGACTATCTATTAAAGTATAGAAACGGTATCACAGGATTTTACTATTTATTTGTATTGACTACATGAGCAGACAGCCGCAACACCACACCGGTGCAGACGGTTCAACCAGTCAGTGTAAACAAACACACCAGTCAAAAACATGCATACAGTTATTGAATTCAAAAACCTCCAGTATTACTAGGTTTAATGTAGGAATTTTGGATAGAGACTTACGTGAAACTTCTATTGCTGAGACAGGTCCCCCAAGGCGAATCACACAAACTTCAACTATTCTGTAAGAACAAGCTTACCTGAGATAGTCGGTTGGCCACCCATTTGCGTGACTGCCCAGATGGACACCGTTGTCAGCCACAGAAGAACCACTGTCCTTGTGTCTCTTGTATCCTCCTGGTAAGCTCGCCATTCTGTTGTGGAAAAACAATTACTCAAATAATTGCACAGATACCGGAACTTGTGAATTCAATTCAGAACTTAATTCAACGGATTAAACCCGAGCCTCTCCCATGGAAAGAGTGACTTCTTTATCACAGAGCTCTCCCTTTATAGGCTTCTGTTCCTGCTTAACTACTTAGGGAGTAGCGGCGCGCTAGCGGGCCACTCCCGACACTACCCGGTGAAATGTAAGGCGCCAAATTCAAAATCCAAAATTTGAATTATTAAACATTCATCAATATACAAGTGTTGCATAGTCATCAAAAGCTCTGCTTCTTGGCAATATCACAGCGTTCGCTTTACGGCGAAAGCACAACATTTGATTGTTTGAGGATAGCACCTCATATATTTTCCACATTAGCATAAATTCATATCCAGCGCGGGTCACACAAAACCCATATAAGAGCTAAAAAATATCACTTACCTTTCGAAGAACCTCTGCTGAGGGCTTCCCAAGTGTCCAGCGAAGACATCCAATGGTTCTTTTGTTAGAAAAAGTCATTTATTATATCCATAAATCTCCGTTTGGTTGGCGCGTTATGATCAGAAAATCCACCGTTGAGTCACCCATTGAACCGTGAAGAGAACACGTTCAAATTATACCTATAAACTTTCTACAAACAAATCAAACATCATTTTTAATGTATCCTTAGGTATCCTTTTATGTATATTTACTGTAATATTTCAACTGGATGATAACGTGAACAATAGGAAAGGAAAATAAAGTGGGGCGCGCTCACAATCTCGCGCCCGTCAAACGTTGTTGACAAAAGTGGTCCCCTGACTACTTCCTCTTCCTATCCGTTCTGCTTAGTGCTATAGCCTCCAGACTCTGTATAAAGACTGTTGACATCTAGTGGAAGCCATAGGTACTGCAGTGTCAGTCCTAGTTAAAATAGAAATGAATAGCCAGCCTGGAGAAGGTCATGTACAAAACAAACTGCAAATCCGGATGGATTATCCTCGGGTTTTCGCCTGCTATATCAGTTCTGTTATACTCATATACATTATTTTAACACTTTTAGAAACTTCAGAGTGTTTCCCATCCAATAGTACTAATTATGTGCATATCCTATTTTCTGGGCCTGAGTGGCAGGCATTTTACTTTGGGCACGAGAGACTCTCCAAAACCGTCACCTCTGCTGCCGCTCCCTAAGAAGTTAACCAAAGTCGTGAGAGTACGACTCCCCATAGTATGTTTACCGAAGTTGACTGACTGAAATTGAACTTGCGATGTGCCTTGAGCAAGGCACTTAACCCTAATTGCTCCTGCAATTCGCTCTGTATAAGAGCATCTGCTAAATTACAAAAATGTTTCCAAAGTGAAATTAAATGGCAGTACTTCGGGCCTCTCCATGATAGTCAAATAATGACAACTGTGCTTGTGTTTGGTGCCAAAATACTTAAGACCTCTGTGCATTAGGTCACACATCAGAACAGCATTTCCAGAACACACTAACACTCCCAGATCCACGCTAATTTGAAACCTTTCACTAAAACTTCAAAAAAGGTACTCTGTGGGGCGAGAAAGTCCATCAATTATTTGATGGATCCACACACACTCACACACACACGGTGTCCGACAGCAGAAGTAGAGAAAGTTTCCATGTTTGACCACCCTCAGATGATGAAGTGTTGGTTTCCTTCTGTGTGTGTCCTATTCAAACCATTAATCTCTGTCATTCAGTAGGAACGGGATGTGTCTATATGTGGATAATAAGGGCTAAGAGCGCTCCTTCTACGGACCAGAAACTAGTATTCACCGTCTGATAATACACAGTTCAATCACAGTTCATTGTCTTGATTTCCTTTCCTCTTGACGAGATTGTCTTCAATAATTTTATCATGTCGTTTATTTTAATTTGGTTCCTCAGTTGCCATGGCAGTAATGTGGGTTTGATTATGGAACTCCTGTTCTTACGATGCAATCTGCTTCCTGTGCCATTGGAAAAGCTTTCAGAGCCCTCATCAAGCCTTAAACCAAGCATCATAGCCTTCCAAGTACAACCTGGTTCCCCGTTTCAAAGGCCTGTACAATACCTCATGTTTCACCATTTAAATGTCTTTAATTTGCCAATTTCTCTTCGCATGAAGCACTTCAGCTGCTTTTAGTCTCTCTCTCTCTCTCTCTCTCTCTCGCGCTCTCTCTCTTTCTTTTTCTCTTTCTCTCACTCACTGTTTCCTCCCTTCTCCGCAAAGTGCTCAGCTAATTGAGGTCTGTTGAGTTTTTATTAGGGGGAACATTTAGCATTTTCAGTGCCTCCCTTTTTTAGTCCCCCCCTCTTATCTCTCTCTTTTAGTCTCTCTCTCCCCCTCTCTTTCTCTCTCTGCACAGATTACTAAGAGTCTGACTTCAGGCTTTGGTTCATTCCTTTGGCTTTGTCATTCTATCATTATTTTTCTGTGCCCCTGGTTTGCAATATGACAGAAGTAGCCCAAGGTCGAACAGGAAAGCCCTCCCCTCATTACGTTGGCAGTCATAACATTGTTGCTCTCACTCTATCAATACAATATCACTGTATTTTCTATCCCTCTGTGGAGGATTGCTAGGAGGACTGAATATATGCATTGTGTTTTCACCATTGCTCTTGTCATTGAATCCCTTGTTCAGATAACCCATAGGCTATATTCATAGAATTACATGGCCACCATTCTATAATATGTCTGTATTCTATCCCCATTGTCAGAACCAAGCTGTAGAATCCCTGGGATCCGAATGTGACCACACTTACACACACACAGTCTTTCTGGGCCATTCACTGGCTATGCTGCACTCAAGGCCACTGCTCTATATCTGTATTGCTGCCGACACACAGCCTTTTTATGGGGTCTGGAGGGGAGGACGAGATGGGGTTTTACAATCACATCACTGCACTGAATATATCACCAGGAAACAGTCACAGGACTACCAAGCAGGGGAACGGATAAATTGCTTTTTTATTGTCTTTATTGCTAGAAGTTGATGCTCCCTCTTTTTTTGAACTTTGTTACAAATAATGCCAAACAAGTTCGTTTTTTTAAATGTGAAGATAAAGCTATTATTGTATTTGGTGGCTTAACTAGATAATTTGTCCTGAATCAGTCGTTTAAGAAATATGCCAATGAAATGTATTGACAACACACATGGTTTGCATAAGATAAGACAGGTGTGTGTAGAAGTGACATTTAATCCATTGATGTTAGATTTCATGTCTTTGGTGTTCAAATATTTAATTATGCTATAGGTTAACTCCAGAATACAGCAAGTACAAACGTCTCTCCATACACACACATGCATATACGTCGCATATCCACTGCTATCATGGCGAAGTCACTAACGGATTGTTCATTATTTATAATAAGGGATACCTGGAGAAAATTAGACCTCTCTGAAATAAAAATGGATGGCTCTCCCTTCAGTAAAATATATTTTTACCCGACCCTCCCAAAACGCTTGAAAAAGAAAACAAGTGACCCCCCCTAAACCCAAAATAATATAGTGGATAGCAGAGGACATGCTTCCCGTTTACCCTCACTCCTAGGATAGACCAGAGCCTTAGATATGCAATTTTAGAAACTGTTCTTTGTTTTGTAAGCATTACATGGCAAAGTAGCCAGAAAGTTGTGGATTCTCAGACCACCCTGGACAAGGGTAGGGGTGAAAAGATCTCAAATGAATGCAGTGTTAACTTCTTAGGGATGAGCACACGAGGTGACCGTTTTGGAGAGCCTGGCGTGCCCAAAGTAAAATGCCTCCCATTCAGGCCCAGAAAATAGGATATGCACATATTTGGTACCATTGGATAGGAAACACTCTCACTCCCATATACAGTGGGGCAAAAAAGTATTTAGTCAACCACCAATTGTGCAAGTTCTCCAACTTAAAAAGATGAGAGAGGCCTGTAATTTTCATCATAGGTACACTTCAACTATGACAGACGAAATGAGAAAAAGAAATCCAGAAAATCACATTGTAGGATTTTTAATTTATTTATTTGCAAATTATGGTGGAAAATAAGTATTTGGTCAATAACAAAAGTTTATCTCAATACTTTGTTATATACCCTTTGTTGGCAATGACAGAGGTCAAACGTTTTCTGTAAGTCTTCACAAGGTTTTCACACACTGTTGCTGGTATTTTGGCCCATTCCTCCATGCAGATCTCCTCTAGAGCAGTGATGTTTTGGGGCTGTCGCTGGGCAACACGGACTTTCAACTCCCTCCAAAGATTTTCTATGGGGTTGAGATCTGGAGNCGCCTCCATGCTCTGGACACTACGCTGACAGACACAGCAAACCTTCTTGCCACAGCTCGCATTGATGTGCCATCCTGGATGAGCTGCACTACCTGAGCCACTTGTGTGGGTTGTAGACTCCGTCTCATGCTACCACTAGAGTGAAAGCACCGCCAGCATTCAAAAGTGACCAAAACATCAGCCAGGAAGCATAGGAACTGAGAAGTGGTCTGTGGTCACCACCTTCAGAACCACTCCTTTATTGGGGGTGTCTTGCTAATTGCCTATAATTTCCACCTGTTGTCTATTCCATTTGCACAACAGCATGTGAAATTTATTGTCAATCAGTGTTGCTTCCTAAGTGGACAGTTTGATTTCACAGAAGTGTGATTGACTTGGAGTTACATTGTGTTGTTTAAGTGTTCCCTTTATTTATTTGAGCAGTGTATATAAACTCAGCAAAAAAAGAAACTTCCTCTCACTGTCAACTGTATTATTTTCAGCAAACTTAACATGTGTAAATATTTCCAGTGTCGAGGTAATTGAGGTAATATGTACATGTAGGTAAAGTTATTAAAGTGACTTCAGAGGGTGAATGGGCAAGACAAAATATTTAAGTGACTTTGATCGCGATATGGTAGTAGATGCCAGGCGCAATGGTTTGTGTCAATAAATCAATCAATCAAATGTATTTATAAAGCCCTTTTTACATCAGCAGATGTCACGAAGTGCTATACACTAACCCAGCCTAAAACCCCAAAAAGCAAGCAATGCAGATGTCAAGAACTGCAACGCTGCTGGGTTTTTCACGCTCAAGTTTCCTGTGTGTATCAAGAATGGTCCACCACCCAAAGACATCCAGACAACTTGACACAACTGTGGGAAGCATTGGAGTCAACATGGGTCAGCATCCCTGTGGAACGCTTTTCGACACCTTGTAGAGTCCATGCCCTGACGAATTGCGTCTGTTCTGAGGGCAACAAAAGGGGGGGGGGGGGGCA